>JBAMYA010018114.1:0-16960 GCA_037176975.1 Arrhamphus sclerolepis | reverse complement strand
AGTGAGTTTCTGTATTATCAGTTCGACTACTTCCTGGATAGTTGTTGTATGCTGACATTTAGCAGAACTGATTACAATATAGCAACTTGAAACTATCATCACCTTGGTCTCATATGTTATGTCTTAATTTTGCTCTTTTAATTCCCTCATGAGTTTCCAAAAGCTACTATATAAGGGGTTGTTTTTCCAAACTTTTTTCCTGGGGGAGCAAATCCCCAGACCCCTCTAGTTTGGCTGGGCTTAAGCCTTGGATGTTCACAATGTCTGCCACTTCTTGACCCAACAATCAATGTATATTTTTGAAGATTAGTTTGATGTTGTTGGATTATACTAGACGGTATTTCTTTTATAGTTTTGGAACTTATTTTGAGCTTTGGGTTTCTTCTGAAGCTACTTTGATGGACTATAAAAGAAATTAGAGGAGGCAGAGACTGAGAGCCAGACCTTTCTGGTCCAACATCATCAGTGTGTGACCTCACAAATGCTCCTCTGGAAGAATGGACAAAAATTGCCATAAACACACTCCTAAACCTTGTGGACAGTCTTCCCAGAAGAGCTGAAGCTGTTATAGCTGCAAAGGGTGGACCCACGTCATATTGAACCCTGTGGATGAAGAATGGGATGAACTGAAGTCCACATGAGAGTCAAGGATGGTGAGAGGATGCTTTTGACAATATAGTGCATTATAACATGGGAGTCAATGGGGATTTGCTCTGTTCTGGAGTCAGACCCTTGTGGTCAGTAGATGAACTGCAACAAAACTTAGTTCCTGTTTGGGTTTCAGCCTGGAACAGGGAATTTTGCTGTTTCGTATTTATTTATTTTATTTTATTTATTTTTTATTTACTTTTATTTATAGTGTATTTTTACAACAAAGTTGTCTCTAGGTGCATCTGAGAAACTCAGATCATGACCCCCGAGCACGTGACAAAGCCTACCACTGGCAAAAGAAATTCCCTCTGTGAAGAAACCTGGACCAGGACCTGGATCAGTTATGGGGGAACCCTCCTGCTGATAGCCAGCGAGGTAAAAAAACAAGGAATAGCACGTGGTTGATATTTAGGTAAATAGTTTAATTTGAACTTAATGTTTTAATTTGAAGACCATGCTTGGCAAACTTCCAATGTATAGCATATTAAAAAAGAAAAATAACCTCAAATGATCATCCTTGATCCTAGTCTTGTGGTGGCTGTGATTACTTAGAATTTTTAAATTGATGATCAAGTTGTTAAAGTTTTTAACAAGTTAAAGTGTTAGACAAATGAAAGTGAAGTGAGTGCTGTAAAAAGTACCAAGATTACACTATTAAAAGTGAGACTACAAAAGTACCAAAGTTGCCAGACAGGGTTGTGTCAAAAGAAATTCCCACCTCAAGATAAGAGAAAGGTGAAACAGAGCAAAACAGTTTATAAACTAGCTGGAAAAGTGGTCAGTTTGGGCCTCACCCCAGAAGAGTGAACTTCAGAATGACTTGGAGGATTTCTGGGATGACCTGGACCTGCAGTGTGAGGAACTAACCCAAAGCTTCACATGTGGTTACTCTGTGGTAGTGTCTTGGTTGAAAGGTGAGTTTCATATTTTGTTTAGATTACAGCTGTTTTGACCAACGAAGGAAGTTTATCTGTGGTCAAGAACACCCATGTTCTCTCTCTTCAACTAAAAGATAAGAACTCAGTTTTAATTCCTATTTTCATTATTATTAAATCATTAACACAAGCTGCTTCCTCCTTTTCCCCTGCTAAATTGATTAATAAATGCAATCCAGCTAAATTCCTCATAAATTGTCTATATTTTCTTCCTGATCTTAACTTTGGTTAATTTGCAGGTTCAAACAAGGTTAACTAGAAGGAGGTCAGATGCTTGTATGCAGGCACTTAGAAGCAAAGTGTGTCTCCTTGCTTCTTCTTTAAACAAGGCTCTTCTGAGGCTGGATGCTTGATATGGGAATATCAAGCATATCATTGCACCCATGTCAGGATCTCAGTTTGGTTTATTGTTTTTTAGATTTTCTTACCTCTCCTAATTTCTTTTGGTCCTTGTAACCTATTTGAACAACTTCCTGTCTTACTTTGAATGCCTGTTTCTTTGTGTTGAGCTCTGTTTTCCTTCCCTGGTCCCATCTGCCCTGATAGTTTTCAGCTTTGTCTCATCAGCCTCTGCCTGTATCTGCACCGTTTTCCTTTCTCCTTGCTGTGTTGTTGGCTGTCCAGTGCTGCTGTCCTGACTCTTCACTATTTGTTTGGAGATTCAGGAACTCCCAGAAACTTTACATCACATTGATTCACTTGAGTTTACTGATAGGCCCCCAGTACCTTCTAGTTCTTCCTGCAGTCACTGGCATTTCTCAAGCTTCCCAGTTCCTGCTTTCTGAATGGTACATGATAGGTGTCTTACATGCATCCATCATGTTTTTAAGTAAGTGTAAAGGGAGCTCCATTACTTGCATGTTTTCCTCTTCTGTGACCTCTGTAGCGTGATGGTCTTTCAGAGAGGCTGGATTGGTTTCCACAGATGGAAAGAAAGAGTTTGGCAAGAAGTTCATCATGTCATCGTGATCGCAGATATGCTTCAGTATGTCACTTTCTAGAGCTATGCCAAAACAAAGAGAGAGGTAAAATAAGTAGAGATGTTATTCTGGGTTATGCTGAAAGAAGTGTGAAGAGTAGTAACCAAAAATGTAATTTTAATCCTGACTAATTCATTCATTTTCTAGAAATTATAGAAAACATTAATTATCTAATACCAAAATAGTGTTTGACAACACAGTTTCTCTACGAATACATGTTACAGCATGATTCCTGGTGCATGAAGTGAAGTGCTGTGTGGTGCTCGTTCTGTCCAAACCCAACCCGACATGGTCCCAGGTTCGGGCCGTGATTTCTCACCACATTCGTTGGGTCGGTTCGGGTTTGATGTGCTAGCATACAACTAGCTAGAAGTAGCTAGAAGTTGACTGACTAAACATAAACAAAGTGATTCTTTTTATTTCTGACCAACAGTGCTCAAAGTTAATATTAACACAAGAAACTTGTGCTCCATAGAAAGGATCAGCACTCGGTAAAAGACCTTGACATCATAAATTCTCTACACTAAGTTGTTATGTCCAGTGTGCAGGTGGGACATGGTGACCCCTTGAAACCTAAACTACACTACTCTACTACTGTTATGTTCTATGTGTAGAAATATGTGATCCAAATAACAAACCAAATAGTAACTTGTTTAGTAATGAAACCTAATAAACATACTCTCAGACCAGGGCGTATAAACTTAAATTACTTACATTTATGGACATCAAAAACTCCTGCACTGCAGCATGTCTGGTCATGTGATCTGGTACTACTATCTGGCAACCACATTGTGGTCTTTTGAGTAAAACTTTAATGTTCTCCTAAATGCTTGGTGTGATGGTAATGAAGCATGCACAAGGGACAATGATTTTTAACAGCTGAAAAATATTCAAGTTGAACAATATGGAAATGAAATATGTCTTTTCAAGTAATTATGAGGAAATGCAAAGTACATTTATAATTAATTGAATCATTTCTATTACTTTATTATGGAGATGAAGTTCAAAGGTCTGGTTTTGGGACAAGGACAATAGTGAATTTCTGGTACTTTTGAGTTTTCAACATTCTGAAAAAATATTAAAATGTTATCACTAATACACAATGAGTTTTTTCATGGCCACTACAGTCTAGCACTAATAAATAGGATAGTTGTTTTTTTTCATAAAATATTTTTTTCTTGGAAATCTACCCTTGGGACAGAAAAACTCCGTAAGTTGAAGAATAACCCATAGTCTATATATAAACCCCCATTATTCATACATTTATTTATATTTACTCACTGTGTAGCAGCCTGAAGTCAGCTATGAGGTAGAAATGGTCTTCATCAGGATCGGAGGCAATAGTCCTCATATCAACCTGAAATTCTTCATACAGGGGATCTCTCTTTTTCATTACACCTATAACAAAGACTTCAGTTCCCTGTGCATGAGCTTCCATGGCTGTTTCTTCAAATTGCATGACATCACGTGGGTCGGGCTGCCCATCCGTTAAAACCACAGCCACTTTCCTTACACCCGGCCGAGAAGCCTGGAACAACTGATTGGCTCGATGAATGGCACTGCCTGTGAAAGTGCCTTCGCCCAGGTAAGGCATCCTTGAGACAGCAGCTTTAATTTCCTCCTGACTGGGCTGCTGCTCCAGACTGACCACCACCATGTTCACGTGGCTAAAGAGCACCACACCGATCTGGCTGGTGTCCTGGCTCACCGTCACTCTGTCAATAAGTGCGTTCACAAAGTCTTTCACCACCTCAAAGTTTTCTGGTCCCACACTCTCAGAGCTGTCAATCACAAACACAAGTTCTAGTGGGCTTGCGAGGCATTTGAGACCACATCCTAGGCAACAAGAAGTGAAAGACAAATTAAGCATTTTAAAAGTTTCATAAGAAGTCATTAAAATATGAATAAGTGTTACTACAACATTACACAACATATCACATTAAAACTTCAGGTTAGTTAAAACTCTCTTAACCCAAATCTGTGACTTTTAGTTTTACCTTTATTATTTGGACTATGTTATGTTAGAGAATGTTACTCCTGTAGTTAATTTTAGTTATATTTTTTCTAAATATTGTCCTAAATTTCAAATGATTTTGAATTAACCTTCTTCAAAATGTAATACAACTTTAGATTTACCACATATTTCCTTTATCAATCTGATGACCTCTTCTCTCTGTGTGTGAGAGAAGAAAAAAAGTAAGAAAACTAGGTTTTGAGTGCACATGCAATCTGTGTAAGTCAGGTACTCACAGCCAGTCCTGGCTCCCCCTTTTTTCCAGGTGACCCCTACAAGATTGAACCCATGTTAAGTATTAAGTTTATCGGACAAGTGCATGACAACCATGTATAAGGGATGTAATGATGTTTTTTGTTATCACCAAACTTCTTGATCAGATTTTCTAAAAGTGCCATTGATAGTTTTACAGAAATGAATGATAATCAAAACCCACCGTAAATGCAACTGGATTTTACATAACTGCAGATATAATGCTAGAAGTGACAGTGAATGAAGGAAGTGCATTTTTTGATTCGCTCAGTATGTTGCTATTGGAAACTGAACTTCCCTGCTCTGAAGTGTATATCAGTAGGGAGCCCTGTTTATGAATGTTTTCATCAAAATGTGTCCTCCAGAAGCAGTATACAGAAGTAAAAGCTTATCTACATCGTAATGTGAGTAGCTGCTATCAACTCAGATAGCCTATAGGGCTGTTAACATTTTATAATACTGTACAATATTAAATAACAAGTGAATAACAACTCAGAGGTTCTGTCCAATAATTCACAGAATAGAGATTATAAGACACCATTCTTTACATTTAAGATAAAATAAGACATATTAGTCCTTAAGACATTCTGTCTTTGACACATCTGCATTTTAAAAGAACATATAATAGACAGAAAACTATAACCATTGCAATATTGTAATGAACACCTGAAAACCACGTTACCATCTGTCCAGGTGATCCAGGTGTTCCATTGTCACCCACGTCTCCTTTTCTTCCTGTCTCTCCTGCAGTTCCTTGATCACCCTGTGAACACGTAAAAGGCATTTTTATGACAGCAGCTTGGAGTTCTAGTAATCCAGTGCAATTTCTGAGGTGTCATGCAATCATTCCCACATGTACCATTTTAGGTGTTGTACCTTCTCCCCTAGAAAGTTTTCTCCTAGTATCCCTCTAAAGCCCACTGGCCCCGGAAACCCAGGCTCTCCCTGGAAATGAACATAAATTGGTAAGAATGAATACACCTGATAAGAGTATATGTATCAAGATGTTGACTAAATATTGGTCAGGTATTTCTGTCCAAACTCTGCCCAGCTATGGAGGAGTTTGGTGTGGCTTTAAACCACAAAATAAGAAAAAGAACTGTGGACCTTCTAAGTCTGGTTCATCCAAGGCCCAAATGTCTCTCATCCATCCATCCAAACCAGAGTTATTATGTTCAGCGAAAACTAAGACTACAACTGAAACTAAGAGTGAAGAAATACTTCCATTAACTGAAATTAAAAAAAAATTATCTTGTAAAAATGAAAACTAAATAAAAACTAAAATGAACAAAGTTAAAAGTAATGAAAGCAAAATAGAATAGTGGGTAAAATGAACTTGACATGATGTCATAGATTCTCCATCAGTGAAAGAACTGAATCCATGGATGAGGTCCAGCAGGGAAGCATCTATGACACACTGGATTTCTGGAAGTGAGGGAAGATATTTATCCTGAAAGAAGGTTCCAGTAGCTTCAGATTTAGTCAGTGCTCCTGTCTCCCAGGACTTTGAGGAGCATATTTTCTCTGTGTGTCCTGCTGACATCTCAACAACTAAAACTAAGACAAAAATGAAATTAAAGCTAATCAGTTTTCAAAACTAAAACTACAGATGGACTTGTTAAACTAACTAAAATGAAACAAAAATAATCACACAAACGGAAAATAAAAATAAAGACTAAGTAAAAGAAATTAAAATTATTATAACCCTGGTCCAAACAATGATATGCAAGTATACAACATGGGAGCACACAGCCATCATGCAAACCAGGAAGGAGACGGTTTCTGTTGAAAAAGTCACTGAACAATATAAAAAAGAGCTCATTCCCACATACTGGACTTAAAGAGACTTTTATCAGTTTTACCAGGAAGAATGTTCAAGTGTCGAGTATCTAAAAGATCCAGCCATGGAGTCCAACACCATAATGACTCAAAAGAATATCCGGTAATGGATCATTACAGAAAGCTTCACGATTGCTGATATGAGCACAGAATTCTCAGGCAAAAGTACCTCTTATACAGTTGGTTGTAAATAATAGCGGTATGTTTAAGAAAGTGAGTAAAGCCTCATATATTTACATGCACACAAATGTATTGGTAAGACTACACAGTTTTAATCCAAATCTAAAATGAAGAAATATTTATCAAATTTTGAATACTTTACAAAAAGTGAAGAAAAAGTGAATATTAAGTTGTTCAAACAAAAGCAATGGGGTGACATAAAGAAATTTTGTAAAGATTTTGTTGGCAAAACCAAGAAATGCAGAGGAAGGATGGAGCACACACTGTTTTTGTTTTGTTTTCAGTTGCCCAGTATTCTGGTGGTGAGTTGGCTCAGATGGTGGGGGAGGCTGGGGGAGACCTGGGAGGCCCAAATGTTCTGAGGGTCTCCTGGGAACGTCTGGCAGAGTCCCCTGTCAGTAGGGTCTTTAACTCCCATCTCCAGCAGAGCCACAACCATGTCCAGAGGGAGGCAGGGGACATCGAGTCAATTGAGGCTCTGTTCTGTGCCTCCACTGTCGAGGCGGCCGTCTGGAGCTGTGGGTGTAAGGTTGTCGGGCTCCCATCTCTGGGGCTGAAGTCGCCAAGGTAGTCAAGAAGATGCACGGTGGCAAGGCCCTGGAGGTGGATGAGATGCACCCAGAGTACCTCAAGGTTCTGGATGATGTAGGGCTGTCTTAGCTGTCCCTCTTCAAAAGGTGGGACCGGAGGGTGTGCTCCAACTACAGGGGGATCACACTCCTCAGCGTCCCTGGGAAGGTCTATTCAGGGGTCCTGGAGTGGAGGGTCGGATAATCTCAGATTCAGTGTGTTTTTCGTCCCATTGTGGAACTGTGGACCAGCTCTACACCCTCTTTGGGGTCTTTGAGGAAGCATGGGAGTTTGCCCAACCAGTCTACAAGTATTTTGTGGACTTGGAAAAGGCGTTTGACCATGTCCCCTGGGGAAGTTCATCGGGGTACGGGACACAGGGACTCTCTTGTACAGGCTGTCGGGTCTTTGTATGACCTTGGAGCTTGGTCCAGGTTTCTTAGTAAGTCGAATCCGGGGAGAGTTGGACTCCAAGGCTGCCCTTTGTCACCGATTATGTTTATTACTTTTATGGACAGAATTTCTAGGCGCAGCTGAGGTGTTGAGGGGATCCGGCTTGGTGACCTCAGGATTGGGGCCCTGCTTTTTGTAGATGATGTGGTTCTGTTGGCTTCATCGAACCAGGATCTCCAGCTCTCATTGGAGCGATTCGCAGCCGAGTGTGAAGCGGCTGGGATGGGTCTTGTTTACGAGTGAGGAAAGGATGGAGCGCAAAGTTGACAGACGGATTAGTGCAGCGTCTGCAGTGATGCGAATGCTGCACTGATCCGTCGTGGTGAAGAAGGAGCTGAGTCAGAAGGCAAAGTGCTTGATTTACCAGTTGATCTACATTCTTACCCTACCTACGGGCACCAGCTGTCGGTGGTGGCCAAAAGAACAATATCACTAGTGCAAGCAGCCAAAATGAGTTTCCTCTGCAGGGTGGCTGGGCTCTCGCTTAGAGTTAGGGTGAGAAGCTCGGTCATCTGGGAGGGGCTCAGAGCAGAACCGCTGCTCCTCCACATCGAAAGGAGCCAGATGAGGTGGCTCGGGCATCTGGTCAGGATGCCTCCTGGACGCCTCCCTGGTGAGGGTTTTCTAACCACTTCCCGGAGACCCTGGGGAAGACCCAGGACACGATGGAGTAATTATGTCTCTCGGCTGGCCTGGGAACGCCTTGGGATCCCCCAGAAGAGCTGGAAGAAGTGGTCAGGGAGAGGGAGGTCTGGGTTTCCCTGCTTAGACTGCGGCCCCCTCGACCCGATGCCGGATAAGCAGATGATGATGGATGGATGGATGGATAACCTAATACTAATTTTTTTCTTCACTTTCTGCAAAGTAACAACAAATTTGATGCAATTTTCATAATTTTTTGATTAGAATAGAACATCCAATGATCCTCATGTCTGTATGAAAATAAAAGCTGTTACAAGGATTTCACTTTTTTGATCACAATGCTGTTATTTTGAACATAATGTCAACATTTTGATGACGGGAGAAAGAAACCAATTCTCTTCATTCTGATATTTTTCTTGCCTACCTTTGGTCCAGGTATACCCTCTCCCGGAGGCCCCTGTTGACCAGGTGGACCAGGCTGCCCTGCAGAGCCCTGGACATAAATAGGCACATTGAATACATTAAAGTATGTTTAAGGTACAAAGTTAATGGTATTACAACATGCAAAGGATATGTTTCTCTACAGTATGTACTTTCTTACCTTTGGTCCATAAAGTCCAATTCCAGGAGGACCTGACGGTCCTTGGACACCTGGTGAGCCTCTGTCCCCCTAACAAAACAAGGAGAGAAACCAAACTTTTATTCAGTTCTAAAGTGTATATCTACCACCAAAATACTAAGACAAGCACTTTTGAAATCACAGTACAGTTTGCTTATGTGGCAGCATGAAGTGATCAGTTGTAGTGACTTCCAGCTGGGTTCTGGTCTCAGCCAATCACAGTGGGAGGGTGCTGTTTAAACTGGAGCAGGGAGCAGGGACTGGAGCCCAGTCCGGCCAACCAAACTGGGTCTGGTTGGCCGGAGGCTGGGTCACATTACGTCACTTCCTGTCATCTGTTACATCCACTTTGGTGTGGTGGCGGAAGTTCGCTTGGTGTTGCTGCTGGTTCCGTGATCATCATCGCTTTATGTCCCTCACTGTTTGTGGATTGGTAGGCGTGCGTTTTCATGCGTCCTCTGATGTAGCGTAGCACGTGTGGCAACTTGTGTGTGTTTACAGATTGTCACCAATCCCTCTGCTCCATGCTGTTCTCTCCTCCAGTCATTCATAAGTTCCTTATGACTCTGTTTTTTTATTTTATTTTAAGGTTAAAGAGAACCTAGCCGTGGCATAATGTCAGCTAACCTGCAAGAGAAACTCCTGCTGCTTTGCTTTGCTTCACTTTGTTTTGTCTTGTGCTTGGTTGTGCTCGACCACGCGGCCGGCTTAATAGTGCGTGGACTGAGGTCTGGAGAACTGTTTGTAGTTCCTGGTGTTTCCTGGGCAAAGTGGTGGATCAGCAATGTTTTCTCTCATTTATTTCAAAGCCACCCGGTAAAGTTCGTGTGTGGGAGAGAATCATGTGGTCGAGTATTTGTTTTATTTTGCTTTTCGTATTGTATTTGTGGTAACCCTCAGAATTGTTCTGCTAATTTGTCTGTCTTGTTATTGGGATTTTGTTTATTGATTTTGTAGATCTGATTTACTTGTATATTTATGATTAGCTTTTGTTTCAAATTAAATTTTCTTTTTTTTTAATTTGGGGTATAATTTTGATTTCATCTAACCAGTTTTCTTGTTTTCCTCATTCAGGTGCTGAGCCTACAGTGGTGGTTTGGTGTCCTGGTGGAGGGTCCCTCTTGTATTTTTTTTTGCACATCAGATTGATTTTCGTTTTATTTTTCTTCACATGTGGTGTTCCTGGGTCCCTTTTCTTTGGATGGTCCGTCACTCTAAGTCTCAGCCCTGATGAGTGTTGTTTGACTTTTACTGGAAGTGATATTGCAATATTGTTTTTAAAAAAGAAAATTATTTATAATTGACCTTTTGTACCTGTGAACCGTGTCTCTGCCCTAATTGCTCTGGACCTGAGTGCCTGTTTTTTGGGGTATTAATATAAAGAATTCCCCGGGTGAAATACCCAGGGTGGCGTTGTCTGGTAACCAACCTTAACTATACACAATGCCCCGATACGCATTTGCTCGTGCCGCTACACTTGTATTCATACACCTGATTCAATAATTTAATTTGCACAAAGCAGGAAACATTAAAGATCAAGTCATTTGATTTCTCCACTGTTTGCAGTGTTGGCCGAATTACGCTAATGTGAGAAACTGACAATAACTGAAGTCACCTGGATTACTGACGAACGGTCCTCTGTAGGAATATTCAGATCACCGTGTTGTTGTGGGTGTGTCAGTGGTGAAAAGCAGGCTTAGTAGATTATACTGCAGACATCAACTCATCTTCACTGTAAGCAAGACAGAGGGGATGTGGAACTTTTGGTAGACCAAGAATATTTCTGTCCTGGGAAAAGAGATTTCCTCCGTTGGGTGGCTAGACTCCCTTAGAGATAGAAGTTCAGTCATCTGGGAGAGACTGTGTATAGTCGCTGCACCTCCACATTGAGAGGAGCCAGTTGGGATGGTTTGGGCATCTGGTTAGGATGCCTTCCTGAAGAGGTGTTTTGGGCATGTCCATTCAGCCCCGGGGCAGACCCTGGACACACTGGAGAGATTTTATCTCTTGGCTGGCCTGGGAATGCCTTGGTATTCCCCTGGAGAAGCTGGAGGAGTCTGTTCACATGGACAACAGACTGGATTGAAGAGGCAACTGATGATTTATAGAATAACATACAAAAGTGGCTGATTCTTGAGGAAACTCAGTCCTCTTCTTCCATTTAATTTAATTTATTCCATCTTAATGCCTTTTGTAAAGCACTTTGAGTTGCCTTTGTGTATTAAATGTGCTATAGAAACCAACTTGCCTTGTCTCAGATATTCACAAAGTTCTATGGGGAATTTGTCCAAGAAGAGTGGGATGGGGTGGCAGGGAGTGCATGTAGTGTAATGCTCTTGCTCTACACTTGTCAGTGTAGTTCCTCTTATCAGGTCAGATCTTTGTCAATATATTTTGGGCTTGCTGGTCTTGACTCCTGTAGGCCTTCTGTATGGCAGCTTCCTCAGTTTAGCTGTGAATCAGGGCTTTTCTTGCCTGCAGCCTCTGGCTGCAGCTTCAGAAACACTCCAATTGTTGCAGTCAAAGCAGGTCTGTAGTCCTCGTTTAGACTCTTCTGACCACTCCTCACAGTCCTCACTACAGACGTAGTTATGAGCTGTCTATACTTTGGAATTTCATGAGTGAGGTTTGCTCTGTTGTAAACCCTGATCACAGCAAACATAGAGCTGCCACAGTGAATAAAATGGGTCAAGTCTATATGAGCAGTGCAGGATTGGTCTATCTTCTAAAGTCAATGTTTTTTGAGTAGAGACAACAATTAATTCATCATGTTAGTCAAGGAGCAGACGTTTTCCAGGTGTTCAGGCAGAAGCAGAGCGTGTTAACTCCCAGCTCCTGCAAGCTTCCTCCACCTGTGTCTCCAGCAACTCCCACACAGAGAATTCATACAGTAATATAAAACTCACCTTATGTCCAGGAAGTCCTTTGCCTTCAGGTCCCATTTCTCCTTGGTACCCTGGCAAGCCAGGTACTCCCTAAAAATCAACTCAAAGTTGTTAATGTACAAATCCTTTTTGATTTTGTACTTAAGAAAAGGTTTGAAAACAAAGGTGTTCTCCACTTACCTGGGGTCCAGGAAGACTTTCTCCCTTCATACCCTGTAGCCCCAAAGATCCAATATTTCCTTTATTCCCCTGAAAGGATAGGAAGAAAAGTCTGTAAACTGGCAGAAATAAATGTTTCTACTGCATATTTAATGCAAGGTAAAGGGGAAAAATTGTAATGGTATTACTTGGCTTGTGCATCTCACATAATTATGGGTTTGTTCTTGATTTCTCTAAAATGAAAACCATTAGGCTGTGTTCCAATATCCATACTTCAATGAGTACACTTAAATGAGTACACTCTCTGCACTTACTAAGTAGAGTTCGGCAGGTAACTGTTGTTCCAAATCGCATTACCAATAGTCCCCTTACCAGAAGTTAAGATCACGATTAACGCCTCAGCTTGTCAACCGCCAAAAACATTTGAACAGTGAACCAGAGAAATACAGGCAATTATTAAAATGTAAAACCACAAAACTTACATCTGTAAGTTTTGGGAGCTGTGGCCGATCCAGTTGCCGTTGTTGCTGTTACAGTAGCCTTCTTTCTTTTATTTTTTCAAGTTGAGTTGGGTCTGTCTGGCTCCGCCTGTTCCGCTACGTAGCTAAGATGGCAGACATGAAGTACGAAAAGTGTACATTGTTCCACACAGCATTTTGGCTGTTTTGAGAACACCATCCACGTCCTTTCAGTACACTTATGTTCACCGCAGTCATAGTCGCCCTACGTACTCAAACTGTGTATAATAAGTACGGAAAGTATGTATATTGGAACACAGCCTTAATGTCTGAGCTTCAATTCAGTTCTATTTTATGACAAAGTTGTCTCTAGGTGCTTCTAAGAAATCCAGAGCATGACTCCTGAGCTCATGGTAAAGCCTAACAGTGGCAAGAAAAAAACTCCCTTTTGGGAAGAAACCTGGACCAGGACCTGGATCAGTTTTAGGGGGACCCTCCTGCTGATAGCCACCTTGGTAAAGGAAGACATGAGGAGGGAGACAGGACAAAGAGGAAGAAAGAAAGAGAGAGGAGAGGGACAAAAATGTCCAAATATCTGGTATAAATCTATAAATATGTGGTTGTTGGAGGGTCGGACTGCATGTTGTCCACATCAGCAGACATCCCACAGAGGCATCCAGTTGACAGACAGCTTTAGACCCTTAACTGGACCCTATAGTTTAAGCATGGAGGCACGTCAGGGGAGAAGGTTGGACCTGAAGTTTGGTGGTTCTAGCCCTAGTTCCTCCTGTGTCCACCGAAGTGTCCCTGGGCAAGATACAGAACCTCCACTTGTTCCCGGGTGTCGTGCCAGCGCTGTTGTATGGCAGCTCTGACGACAACCGGTGTATGAAGGTGTGAGTCTGTCTGAGTGGGAGAGTGTCTACAGTGTAAAGCGCTTTGGCGCTGAAGAAATACAGTTGTAAAGCGCTATATAAGTGTAAGCCATTCACCATTTATGACAGATCACGCCTCACTAGAAATCTAAGCAGACCTGTCACGCACATGATGAGACCAATAGCAGGAGTTTACAAGTTTGGTGTAAAGAAAAAACTTCACTTACATATAAATATATACTTGCGCATATGCTTGTCACTGTAATCAACATATTACCTTGGGTCCTATTATGCCCACTCCAGGTTCTCCAATAGGTCCAGATGGTCCCATAGGTCCAGGATCTCCCTGCTCATGAGAAACCACAGATATAATGAGTCATATGTTGTGAGCTAATATAGACAGTATTTACAGAACTTTAACTTGAACGCACTGCATTGGGATTGTTTGTGTGAGTGGGTAAATAAGAAACACTGTAAAGTGCTTCGTAGAATTAAGGATAAGGTTAAAAAGGCACCATATGAAACTAACTATTTTCCTTATATTTTCAATATAATAGGCATCTCTCTCTGCAGGAAAAAACATTATACTGCATACATTTAACTTGAATAGAAGCTAAATGAAGGCAACAGTACATGTGCTTGGGGGTCATGTTCTGGTTTCTCAAGTGCCTAGAGAATTCGGTTTGGTGATCTCAGGATTGCCTCTTTGCTTTTTGCAAATGATGTGGTCCTGCTGGTTTCATCAGGCAGGGACGTTCAGCTCTCGCTGGAGTGTTTTGCAGCTGAGTGTGAAGCGGCTGGGATGAGAATCAGCACCTCCAAATCTGAAACCGTGGTCCTATGTCAAAAAAAGGTAGAACGCTCTCTCCAGGTTGATGAGGCTCTGCCTCGAGTGGAGGAGTTTAGGTATCTTGGGGTCTTGTTTACGAGTGAGGGAAGAATGGAGATTGACAAGCTGCATCTGCAGTGATGCTGCACTGATCCACTTCCCTATATCGTTTTCTCCATGGGGTGGCTGGACCCTCCCTTAGTGAGGTGAGAAGTTCAGGCATCCAGGAAGGACTCGGTATCGGGCCGTTGCTCCTTCACTTTGAGAGGAGCCAGTTGAGAGGGTTCAAGCATCTGGTGAGGATGCCCCATGGATGCCGCCCTCCCTTGAGGAGTTAGAACGGTCTCAACAGCCACAAATGCGCATCATGATTCGCAAATGCACAGGACAAGATTCACACATGTTTTTCTGATGCACACAAATATAACTTGATTTACAAATGGCTTCTGGTCTGTGGACTTTGCTGCATCTGTGAGTGAATTTTGAGACTCCCCTGCCGTGCCTCCAACTCACAGATACATATTTTTCAAACACGAATGATCTGCAACCAATCAGATATTTTTCTTGTTTCAGCCAATCATAAGAACGCATCCCACGTGGGAAATGATTTACTCACGATCCAATCACATTAAACCATTCAAACAACCTATCTGCATGCAAAGTCAGTCAGTTAGAATGAAGGTAGATTTGTGTCTTTATTATTCAATCAGAAAAAAGGTTGCTTCAATCAAAAAATATATTTTTAATAATAAAAACCTTCACTTGAAATCAAAAAACCCTTTTCAATCAAAGAAAAAAGTATTGGAATGCAAAAAAATATTTGAACACTGTTTTTATTTGATTGAAAATGTTTTCTTTGAAGTGTTTTTTAATTGAAAATCCTTTTTTTGATTGAAGTCATCTTTTTTGTGTTTGGGCCATATTATGGGTAGGACATTTGTGTCTTTATTATTCAATTCCAAAACGTTGCTTCATTCAAAAAAGTAATATCTTCAATCAAAGAAAAAAACTGTTCAAATGTAAAATTAAAATTGAAAAAATATATATATATATTGATTTTTTTCGATTGAGGTGAAAAAAGTTCAGAATTTTTTTTTTTTTTGTTTGAAGTGGAAAAAGTTTTTGAAGTTTTTTTTTTTTTTTTTTTTTACACAAACATCCCAGGGTGGGTGGATGCTTTCCCAATTGTCAGACATGTTTGAGTGACAAGTGTCTACATCAGCGACGTCTTTCTGACAAGTAAGTCATGGTTGCCAGCGAGCCGAGGAGTAGTGGTGGAGCAGAGGAGCTCCAGAAACCTACATCACTTACATCATTGCGTCCATATACACACTTCTTCGCCAGCGATCACCCCAGGTTGGGGTCCACCGGGTCGATGCCTGGTCAACCCCTGTCCCGGGTGGACCCCCGGAGATCGCTGGCGCACATGGGGAGGCCGCCCAAGACAGTGGCAGCATCGCTAGAGAGCACCAATGCCGGCCTCCGCGGACGCCCGCGTCGTGACGCAGCCATCATGCTTAGTTTAGTTATTTTTGCCCCACACAAGTCATGATCCGAAGAAGTGAGTACATCAGGGGCCTCAAACTGATCCATGAAGGGGCTGGTGTGGCAGCAGGTTTTTGTTCCAACCATGCAGCAGCACAGCTGACTTGTTTCATTCAATCAGCTTAACTGTCTTCATGCACATGATGGCGGCCTCATGACGCGGGCGTCTGCGGAGGCCGCAAGGGTGCGGCAAGGTGTTAAAATAGTTTTTTTTGCATTCAAACACTTTTTTCTTTGAGTGAAAAGGATTTTTTTTTTGTTTGAAGTGAAGGTTTTTATTGTTGAAAATATATTTCTTGATTGAAGCAACCTTTTTTTCTGATTGAATAATAAAGACACAAGAAACAAGGCAGAAACAAGGAAGATATCTGATTGGTTGCAGATCATTCCTGTCAGAAAAAATGCATTTTTGAGTTGGAGGATCGGCAGGGTAGTCTCAAAAATCAATCACAGATGCAGCCAAGCCCACAGACCAGAAGTTTGTAAATCAAGTTATATTTGTGTGTGCATCAGAAGTACATGTGTGAATCTTGTCCTGTGCATTTGTAAATCGTGCTGTGCATTTGTGACTGTTGAGATAGGCTACTCACTGCACATAAAAATTACATGCAATGTCATATATGGACAGAGTAAGTAAAAAAAAAAGTTGACCTGTTTTGCACAATTGTACATCAAATATGTCAAATAATAACCTGTGTCACATTGTCTTTACTACAGGAAATATGTGGACTACAAAACTGTCAGAAGTTGGAGAAACTGTACCTTTATGATAACCAGATCTGTGAAATAAAGAATTTAGAATTGCAGGTCAACCTTGAGGTTCTATGGCTAAATAATAACTGCATTACAAAGATACAGGTTTGAACTATAAAATTTAAATAACATCTGTGTAGCTCTATCTATCTATATACTTGTCTGTCTATCTATCATGCACATTTTCTTTTTCCTCTGAAGTTCTATTTATAGTTTTACCCACACATTCTAAATTATACATATATGTGTGTGTGTGTGTGAAATAAAGAGGCTGATTTTGTAGTTTTTGCACAGTAGTATTGAATACAGGTAATAAGTGTG
>JBAMYA010018104.1:0-16962 GCA_037176975.1 Arrhamphus sclerolepis | reverse complement strand
AGTCCAAAGACATGCTTGATAGGTTAATTGGAGTTCCTAAATTGCCCTTAGGTGTGAATGAGAGTGTGAATGGCTGTATGTATGTGGCCCTGCGATGGACTGGAGACCTGTCCAGGGTGGACCCCTGCCTTTCGCCCAAAGTAAGCTGAGATAGGCTCCAGCAGACCCCCGTGACCCTGAACAGAAAATAGCGGGTATAAATAATGGATGGATGGATGGATGGATTTACGGACACAACTGGTAAATAGAGAGTAAATACACCATCATTGCCATGGCTGAGCTGCAGAGGGCGCTCTTACCTATTGTAGTTGTCACGTGGCTAACAGAGCTGAGTAACTTGATTGGCTGGCGCTGTTGTTGCTAGGTTACTGTGCTGTGTAGATGCTCTGATGTTTACGTTATGTCAGGGTGCGTTCCTATTGGTTGGTTAGCTGGCAGAGATCACAGAGGCAGCGTCACACTCTGAGACGATTTGTCCAGATTTCTGACGCTGCTGACATCTGTCTCAGCCCGTCCCTGGTCACAAGACGGCGTTTGATGTGCTCCATCTGGAAAGAAAGAAAGGAAAAGGTAAGTAAAAAAAAAAAAGAGTGGGAGAGCGTAAGAGACAAAGGAAGTAGGCAGGAGAAAAGAGCAAATATCTGATGGCCTCTACGAGGTTTGTTCATTCAGCAGTGATATTTGGGGAGTAAAACAGAACTTTGTTGTAACTTTGTTCTTTTTAAAGAAAATAGTTTAGAAGATGCTTTCAGGTGAGAATGTAGTTGTTATAATTACAAATCTGTGTGAATTTATCAAGTTAGGACCTATTTTAAAAGTTCCTCTGATGTTGCCAGACTTGTTTTCTTTCCACCCTCACTGAACTTTATTTATAACACGACTGAAATACAAAAGTTTAAAACCAATTAAAAACACATCGTATTAAATAACGGCTCACCACACTTTTGCCAGAAGAGTCCATGGCCTGTTTACAGTTCTGAGTGTTCATATTGTGTTCAGTTAAATCACAGCTGATCTGTGATGCCATCAGTTACACTGCTGCTCCAGCTGTAGATGGTCCAAACTGCATCCTCTCGTCCTCACAAGTTCATAATGAATGATGTCCACACGTCCAGATGTCCAGACAAACAGCCCCTTGTCCTATAACATTTCTGTGTAACAGCAACAGGCCAATGTTGAATGTAGTAAATGTATTTTTATTCTTTTCATTTTCCAGCTGGTCTTCACAGACAGAGATCCTGCTGAGCTGTTGTTGCTCTTTCAGCGTCTGTCATATAGATCCTAACTATGAACTTCTACCTTTTCTGTGGCTTTCTATCCCAAACCCCTCTTTGTCAGTTGCTGTTTCTGTTCTGAAATGTCACCTCCTCCATCCCATTTATCCTTTTTTTAATGCTTTCTGGCTTTGCACTGTGTGTGAGGAAAGCCTCAGAGAGGACCATCTGAATTTCAGTTGATCAGTTACTGTTACAGCATCAGTGTCTCCAACCAAACCCCCTTCAGCTGACAGCACTGCCAGATCCCTGATCCTCTCCTGGCCAGTAATGCACCTCAGCCAAGTATGTAAATGTCATAGAGCACTAAATGAGCCCCCACAGCTGCAGCTACTCACCCGCATGGAGCCACCTGTAACAGAAATACAGATCGTGATCGGATCAAGAAGCCTGAAATCACTTAGAACGTCTGGGATATCACCTGGACCCTTTCTGCTCCAAAAGCTTTCAGCCACCAAGACCCCAACTGGACACAGCTGGATGTTGTAATGTGACACTGGTTTCTCTGGATAAGAATGTTTCAGCCGCTGGGAGCCGTATTATGCTAATCATGATGTCCTTTATAGCTTAAAAACAAAACAAAACAAAAACATTCCACAGTTCAATCATTATTCAGTTCATTCAGGGTAAAAATGTGTCAAGCATGCCTGAGATGCACAACAAAGTCTTCCATCCTCTGTTCCCTTCTGGGACCCTCAGAGTCCTAGAAGAGTCCTGGATGTTCACATGAAGCATTTGTCATGACAAATATTTCTTTAGGCATTTTAAAACACAACTAGCACAACCAGCAGTCGATAGATGTTTGTACATGCTGGTAGTAGCTCTTTGGGAATGAAGTGCTCATTGTCTATCAGAAATATCATGTAAAACAAAAGCAAATGTGTAAAGATTGTTAGGCAACCAATCAATTAGACATGGTCCTGGAGGTGTGGCTAAGCTTTTAGATGATGAGTGGAAATGCTCTCATTCTCTGAATTAAAACAAGCTTTTCACTGTTGCATCCACATGTTTGGGCTGGGTCAGAAATGTTACTGAGCACAAGAACCAGTTCAGCTGCAACATCTGTAGCGGGTGCAAGAAGTGGTCAAACATCTGTAGCGGATGCAGGATGGGGTCAAACATCTGTAGCGGGTGCAGGATGGGGTCAAACATCTGTAGCGGGTGCAGGATGGGGTCAAACATCTGTAGCGGATGCAGGAAGGGGTCAAACATCTGTAGCGGATGCAGGAAATGGTCAAACATCTGTAGCGGGTGCAGGAAGTGGTCAAACATCTGTAGAGGGTGCAGGGAGGGGTCAAACATCTGTAGTGGGTGCAGGGAGGGGTCAAACATCTGTAGCGGATGCAAGAGGTGGTCAAACATCTGTAGTGGGTGCAGGAAGTGGTCAAACATCTGTCGTGGGTACAGGATGGGATCAAACATCTGTAGCAGGTGCAGGAGGGGTCAAACATCTGTAGTGGGTGCAGGAGTTGGTCAAACATCTGTAGTGGGTGCAGGGAGGGGGTAAAATATCTGTAGTGGGTGCAGGGAGGGGTCAAACATCTGTAGCAGGTGCAGAAAATGGTCAAACATCTGTAGCGGGTGCAGGAAGTGGTCAAACATCTGTAGTGGGTGCAGGAAGTGGTCAAACATCTGTAGTGGGTGCAGGATGGGATCAAACATCTGTAGTGGGTGCAGGATGGGATCAAACATCTGTAGTGGGTGCAGGATGGGATCAAACATCTGTAGCGGGTGCAGGAAATGGTCAAACATCTGTAGCGGGTGCAGGAAGTGGTCAAACATCTGTAGTGGGTGCAGGGAGGGGTCAAACATCTGTAGTGGGTGCAGGAAGTGGTCAAACATCTGTAGTGGGTGCAGGATGGGATCAAACATCTGTAGGGGGTGCAGGAAATGGTCAAACATCTGTAGCAGGTGCAGGGAGGGGTCAAACATCTGTAGGAGGTGCATACAATCAAGAAAATTCCCTTGATTGGGGTATTTCTTCTATTTATTTTGACCACAAAGAGAAATGCAGTTCAGTTTGACAATAACGAAATAATTGCCTCGACAGGAGATACTCCGTCAGAACTACAAATAAACACTGATTCATGCGGTCTACAAATAAATACAATTCAAAACTACTGTAATAATAACTGTTTTTCATTTTGTTAGTATTTTTCTAATTTCCGTTTAATGATTGGCGTAATGGTGAAATGATGTGCAGGACCTGTGGCTCCATGCTGAACAGTTGACACAGTCATTTTAATTTTGGATTTTTATTTATTTTATTTTTTGTTTACAACAGAATAAAATCATGTGATTGTTGTGGCCAGCTTCAAAACAACCCCAAAGCATCACCCCTCCACTGCCATGCTTAACAATGTGAAGTGTTTGGTCTCATCTGTCCATCATTTCAGAGGTCTCGTGGTTTGTTTGTCATATTTTATGGCATTAATAAGGATTCCTGTGTTTTCCATCCATTGCTTTTCTAGTTTTACTCAACAAACAGGGGCTCTTGTAAAATGCCATGTCCCATTGTTCCACTGAAGTTGTATTTGCCTTCTAATATGTGGTGAGGATCAGAGGATTTTCCTCACAAGTGGAAGACGGTGTCCTTTTTCACCAGGAATTTCTGATGTTCCTTGTGCCTGGTTTGTGTTTTTGACCACCCAGCTTGAGCCTGTCAGGGAGGGTTTGGTGAGGAGACTGGAAGGGGGAAAGGGGAGAGTCCGAGGATGTGAGGTTGTGAGTAAGAGCATACCCATGAGCCCCAAGAGCAGTAGAGCCGACCTGGAGGCTCCATCTGGATGCAGATGCAGCCCCTCCCAGAAACGGGAGAGCGACTTTCAAAGGGGATGGAGGGAAAAAAACAGGCTGAAAGGGGAAATTCAATAATGATAATAATAATGATAATGATCTGACAACGTATGACTGTCTTCCTTACATCATAGTTGCTGCTTATGTACTATTGTTTAATTAAAAGCTACAGTAAATAATAACCACAGGGTTTAAAGTTCTACTTGAACTTTTTAGATATTGTGCTGAAAAAAAAACAAACCCAAATACTGGCTCAGAAGTTGCCCGGGTTAACAAGAGCATCCATGGACTGGAGGTCCCAGGGTCTAGAAGACGCCTCCTAGTCCCGTTTTCTCTTAGTTTGAATATGAAATGTTTTAACAGAATTATTTGAATACTGTTTTCTGTTGTGATATGGACTTCACCAGCCACATAAATGAAAACGATAACCCGAACCTTTGCAACTACTTCTTTCTGTCAGAGGCAAATTCAAGCTGAGAGAAGTGACCTTTGATTTCATCAGTGAGGAAAGCTGCCAGGGAGTTACAATCCTCACAAGAACTGCGTGTGGATGGTGTGGTGGGACTGTCCTGCAGATGTTTTGTGGCTTTTGTGAGAGAGAGAGAGAGAGAGAGAGAGAGAGAGAGAGAGAAAGAGAGAAGAAAAAGAGGAAAAGAGCCAGTGATGTCACCTGTGCACTATGTGAACCCCCCTCCTCCAGCCACCCCTCCCTTTCCCACTTGGATTTTCCTCTCACATTTTTGTCAGGGCTGTTTCTCCACTCGCCCTCACCCTGATGACCTGAAGTTTGCTGTGGCTTGTGAACTGGGAGACTGGGCGCTCCTCCTTCTTCCTTTCTCTCTTACCCCTCCTTCTAGTTTTCTCTCCGTCCCTCCATCTGTCCATCCTCAGCAGTCCTGGGGACAGTCGTAGGTTAACTACAAAGCCTCTTCTTCTTCTTCTTCTCTAATCTGCCTGCGCGATGATGAAACCTTTAGCTTTTGTTGTGGGCGCTGGTGTGGGGAGGACGGGGGTGTGCGTGCGCGCACGTGGACGTGCATTTGTGGGAACAGGAGAAACAGGATGAACTGCATCTTCACCTGTGGACTCTCAGGTAAGGTACGCTGGAATGAGGTGCTTTAAAGTACAAAGGAGATGTTAAAAGGTTGAGGAAGTTAAGAACAAAACAATGGGATTATGCTGATTTTCCAAATTTACTGCACATTAAATATCCGACATATAAGATTAAGATTAATTGATGAACTGAAAACGCGATATTTGGTTTCAGCTTCTCAAATTCACCAACTCCTCGTTTGTTCTGTGTTGATGAGTTGCTTACGATTTGAGGCAACAAAAGTTTAAATTTTTTTGTGTCTTAATAGATTGTTTTGTATCCTCGTAGTTTTGGGGATTAAAAGATGACCAGTACATTGAAGTTATATGTTTTTCATACGTTTTACTGCAGGATAGGAAAGTCAAGGCCTCTCTTCCGGTCATGTAAATCCTAGTGTGTGTGTGTGCATGTGTGTGTGTGTGTGTCATTGTGGAGAGAGAAACCACATGTTAAGGAGGGCGTGCAGGGCCGTGTGAAGATTTGGCCCTGAAGCAGAGGGAGGGGTGCATACACAAGTGTGTATCTGCACACATTCTTGGGGGACGGGATGAAGTGAAGCATGGAAATGTTTATGTGTGTGTGTGTGCGTGTGTGTGTGTGTGTGTGTGTGTGTGTGTGGGTGGGTGATGCAGAGGGGTCACATTTTTCCAGCGATGGGAACCCGGCGCCCCCAGCTCCCATCTGAGGGACGTTTATTCTGACATCCGGCCCTGCTTTCCCCTCATCCTGGGTGCATTGTTGTGTCACAGACAAAAGGAATCTTTCATGATGCTGCAAGCCCAGCTGTAAAGCCTGGAATTAATATTAAAAAAGTTACATCGAGTGTTAAAAGATCAGTTATGTAGACACACATTTAGTTACTGATATTATTCTCCGCTGATATCTTTTCTTTTGATGGCGATTAGAAGATGCACCCACGAAAACACAAAACCTCCATTTTGGACTCGTAAGCCTTAAAAGAGTCGAGTGTTAGTTAAAAATAGATAGATAGAACTTTATTATCCCTGAAGGGAAATTCAAATTGTCAAGTGCTCAAATACTTGTTTTACTGACTCTGCTCATTGCTGGTTTCGTATAAAAGTATTTATAAATAAAAGTTATTCTCCACAAAGTCATCTGAGCACCGACTCTTCTCTGTGGAGTCGAGGATTGAGGTGCATGAGAGCTGCTAATCTCTGGTTTCAGCAGAGCGGCTTTGTGTACACTGCGACTTCCCAGCAGCCTCACAAACAGCTCAGAGGAACGGTGAACCGGGCCAGGACAGCTCGCTTCATTCTATCTCAGCTCTGCGTCGCTGGTTGTGCCGAAAGACCACTTTTTACATTTTGGTGTGTCAGTGAGCTGCAGACATACTGAATGAACGAAGTTATGGATGAGGAACTAAAACAAAATGATAACTTACGCTGATGGACGTGCAAAACTTTTTCTTTTTCAACATAATCTGACATCACTGGCTCTTTTCCTCTTTTGCTCTCTCTCTCTCGCTCACAAAACCCAAAGAACATCTGCAGGACAGCCCTCCACCCCAAAAACAGTTTATCCACTCTGCAAACAATGTGAGTTAAGTGAACTCCAGTTAGTCCACAGTTATTCTATAAAACCGTTAAACTGGTACATTTTCAAGTGTAACATGAGCCAACATGTAAACAGCATTCATGTAAAAGGAGGACGACTGAATTCATTCTTTCCATCGCTGCATTTAGTTTCTTCATTAGTATTAAAAGAAACTGCCATCATCATTGTAATTGAACAAATATTGACCTAAAACTAGTTTTGCATTTGGACATGACCGTTTTAAGGAAAACAAGCAAAAGTCAACATAAATGGAAAGTTAAAACAAAAAAGTCAAGTTAAATGTGTGTATTAATAACTCTATTAACCATCAACGCCATTGTAAAAATATACAAAAAATGTATTTTTCAGTCTCAAGCAGGTTCAGTAAAACTGTCCTAACCTGAAAAAGCTGCTTTTATCTCGACAAACATCCACTTGAGCAAATTATCTGGCGTCAGTTCAGAGTCTAATGTGCTGCGGATCAAAATCCACAATCTGAAACCACGAAATAAAAATCTGAAACTGAGACCTCAGTTCTAAAACCATCTCTCTCTCTCAATGAGTGTCAAATCAGTGCCACATCAATCAATAGCAGAGGAGGCGGAGCATAGCTGAGATCTAGCAGCTGATTGGCTGCTGAATCAGCACTTTGTACGTCAGAACAGCAAACTTCTGCTCATAAATGCAACGTTGTCAACTAACGACTTTATCGCTGCATTTAATCCAGAGGCTCTTAAAAAATGACTAGTGACAAATTGAGTGATCTTTTTTTTTTTCTGGTGTTTATGGAAACTTAAAGAATGACGTGAAAACACGTATTATTACTCTTCTTAACCAGCGGGGGGCGCTGTCGTGACTCCTTCCCATCCAAAAGCACTCATAACTGGACCAATTTCAGAATTGCAAACGCTAAAAAAAAAAACTGAGAAAGATGATTTGAAAATAGAGACGCTTTTAGAATCCGAGAAAGATGATCGACGTCTGAGTTACAGGCTTTGACTTCTTGCTTCCAGATTCTGGGTTCTGATTCTCAGATTTATCATTTTGATTTTTTTCAGATTTAGGTATATCTTATTCTAGGCTCTAAACTGCTGTAACTAGAACATTTATAACACTGCGCTATGATAAATGAGCTAAATCTGCTTTAGGTGATATAAGAAGAGCCGGTGGAACCTAATTCCCCCCAGTACCTGTTAGTAGCTCACAGAAAACCTTCATTCAACTATTCTTCATCTTATTAAGGTTATAAAGGTTTTTAATTATTAAGGTTTATTACATTTATCATCAACCTTGATTCAGGAAAGTGAATGAGCACTTTGCAGAACATTCATTTTATTTGTTTTATTCTGTTTATTTACCCAAGAAATATAAGTTAAAATGTTTAAAATGTTAATGTATTCTAACCAAACGCAGTGTCAACAGCACACACCTTGCAGTGACATAATTTCCTGAAGATTCAGGATCCAGGAGAGCGTTTATTTTCTTCTCTTCGATTCCTCTGCAGTATTTCCATACTGATGAATCGCAAGCGTTTTTCTTTTTTTTTGTCTGCTGAGGCCGTTTGCAGAGTTACAGTTCACCCATTTACAGCTTTTAGAGCTTTTCTGCAGTCTTTGTGTTTGTGTCTTTCAGGAATTTCAAAATGTATATGGGGACGAGTACAATGCAGAAGTATCTAGCCTGGCCTCGCCGGCCTCCCAGGGCGGTCCGGACGTCTACGTGCTGCCGCTCACCAGCGTGTCCCTGCCGACCACCAAGCAGCCCTCTCGCTCAGGTGAGTCCAGCTGTCTGTTCGTTAGTCTCTGACCTGCTGCAGCAGCTGGAGGCAGGTTTTATTGTCTCAATAATGGTGTCTGTTGAGAAAAAGCAGAGAAATTACAAAAGAAGTCTTCTTAAAATCCTGTTGGTATTTACACTTTCACCTTGCTGTTGAATAAAATCTAAAGTTTAATCTCATCATCACATTTATCGTGGGGGCTGCCTTGTTGGTCCTTTGTGATTTCTGTCTCATTCTTTGCTGATGCAAACCTAACTGCAGCTTTGCATCAGGAGAGCTAGTTTCTTGCAAATGCAAGCATATTTCAGAGGAGCAGACGATTTAGAGGAGCTGTACGCCCACAGAGTGAGCACCACCCTCAACTTGGGCTTCCAGCTCTCCCACAATCCCTCACTCCAGGTCCCTACAGAGTGAACTTTTTAACTCGCTCCCACAAACATCTGCCGCTTGCATAAAAATGTCCAGGCAGCCAGCCTACGCTGCTGTTTGGTGGTATGTCTGGCATGCAAGAGCACACAGCCCCAGTGAGAATTCCTCTTTTAATCCTTTGCTTTCTCCTCCTGCCTGCGTGCAATAATGGCCCTTCTGTGCACTAACAGGGTGATGCTGCCTGACAATATTATGAGCGGATTGTGACACTTCATGAATTAAACTCAAACAAAACTTATTCCTTATTCTTGCTGCTCAGCTTAGTTTGATTTGTAGAGAATGCTAGGTGAGTTTCATTTTTCATTCTTAAAATGAAACCTAACCCTAACCCTTAGATAAATAAAGAAACAGATTGACTTCAGGCTTTGCGTTTATGGAAACCCTGTAGCTTGATTTCAAGTCTCACTGATGTTGTTTAGAACATGATAACATCCTGAAACAGAAAAACTGAAGGAAAGAGTAAAAAAGCAAAGGAAATGAAGCTGAGAACCTATGATGTGTCTTTAGTGACTCCTGAAGGCTATTAGAGAGCATTCCCATCTCCTCTGACATCCTGTTGAAGGGCTCTGGGCGTGGGTGGGGTTCCCAACGGGTCACTGGTGCTACAGGAGTTTGGCTCAGACTGAGGCCTGGTTCCTGGGCTTGCCCTGATGCAGCTGTTCTGCATTGCAGCGTGCAGCGTGAGGACGAATGCAGCTCACACCCATTCAGAGGAGACATGAGAACAGTGACACACACAGTGAGGAATCTGTTCAAGAAAACAAGCAAAGTTCTCACATTCTCACGTCTGCACACTCGGAGCAGCTGCACCCACACACCCTTCAGATGCTTTCACATGTATTGACCACTATGGTTGTACCACTTACAACTGATCTGCTCTTCATGGATGGGGAACTATCCCAACTGACGTGAAACAATCGTCCAAGGACAGCGGCGCAGGAATGCACCACAGACCTGGAGAGGATGATGGGAATTCCATCTGGGTGAGGGCTTCATGTTCTCTGAGTGCACCTCATGAGAAGTGATTTTCTTTTTCTCCACTTGTACATCTATTAATGTATGAGAAGAAACTGCACGTGGGAGTTTAAAATCATGCAATTACCACACAACTGAAGGTTTACCATTTGGTGGACGTGTTTGGAAATTATAAACTTATGACATCTTAGCCAGCTGGGTTTTGTGGTTTGGAAGACGTCACAGGCCAAAAAGTCTGGAAACCACCAATTTAAGTTTTCAAAGATTTTTATATGAACTACATATATAATCAATGAAATCTATGTTTTGACGTTACATTTGGGACGTGACAGTTTAATTTCTACATTTCATCAGTGAAACTGTTACCTGTGCTTTCCTAAAGAATCCTTCAAAGTTAAATATACCAGTTTATTGAAATGACCACAACAACACCATACTCAGAAACACTTTCCTAACACAACATAACTTTTACCCTGACTCCTTGGCTGCCGGTTCGAGCTGACCCCAGAGAAATCTGGAGCCCCTCCATCCGCTCATCATTCCCAGAAGCCTTTGTGGGACCTACTGCTGTGCTGCTGGGAGGGCTGTGCTGATGTAGCATCAACACAAACAGAACATGATCAGATCAGAACAGACATTAAATCAGCAGTAACCCTGCTGACATTTTGTGGAGGGTGTCATGGTGACTGAGTGAATGCAGCTCTGCATAGGTGGAGTAATTCTGTGTCATCTTCTGTCTCACTTTTTTTTTTCTCTTTTATTTTCTTTGCCATCTTTGTTAGCTTTTCGTCTTAAAGAATGTAACATTATTGCTCAGACGACATCTCTTCTTCTTCCATAGTTTTCTTGTTTAGTGTTCCTCTCATGTAATACTGGTAAAATACTTTCAAACAGATCCACATGTGTGGGACTGCCATGGAACAGAAATGAAAACGTAAATTAGCAGAGGTTCTGCGGCGTTGCTTCAAAACTCGGGTAGTATTTATGAAACTATAATGGATATACTCTAACCACACAAAGGCATATATGTTACTCTGCAAGACATTAAAGATTAATAAACCTTCTTTCTATCCTTTGACAGTTTCAAAATGAATATTGAAACTGGATATTATGGATTATCTGTAATGAGATATGAGACCATTTTCTTTGTACAGGAGCTCTATTGTGTATTTCGATGAGGAGTTTGTGAAGTTTATGTATAATGTACATTTCTCTGCAGAGGTTAAGTTATATTTGACCACATAGCACATTGAAGACAGATTTTAAAAAAAAAGAAAAAGAAAAAAAAAGATGAGAAGCAACAACAATGTAAAATCCAATTGAATTATTGAAACAAATATTCAAATATACAGATGTGCAAACCAGCCACATCACCATTCCATCAAATAGTCAAGTTATTTAAAAACCCGGTGATGGAAATTAATCAAGTTGTCGCTCTGCATTGCAAGTAAATCCCTTTGTTTGAAATAAATAATCCTCATTCCTTTGCTCCCAGAATTGATTATTTTTATTCTGATTGTTCAACTGCTTTTATGAACACAGAGTAGAGAAAAATAAAATAATCAGGAGTGCAGTTGGAACCCACTGTTACTACAAACTTTGTTTATTCCTGTGTCATGGATCTGGTAGATAATAGACCCAATGTGTGCACACTAACTGGTCCTAACTGGTGCCATGCTGCCCTATGCAGCCAGACAATGGTTACTGTTCTGCTTGTGGGTGTAAGAAATGACACATTGGGCGACGAGGACGGGGCATCCAATACGGCCTCCACACAGTGACTGGACTGTGTGGATATCTGGTGGGTGGGCAACGGTGCCACAAAGACCTGCCTGTTTGCTGCCGTGCAGCCACGATCCGAGTGTCATCATAGGAAAGGCAAAGGAAAGAGCAGACGGAGCAGGACGTGACAAAAGGATTGACCGTTTACTGCAGAGCAGACGCTGGCAGTCACATCCCGGAGTCAGAGGAAGGCAGAGAAAGTGGTGCCACTGGTGGTTCAGCATAAAACGGCTCAGTGCAGCATCTTTCATCATTCATGGACAATAACAACAATCAACTCTGACGTCGGGAGCTGTCACTTTTAATTTTTTACTAAAGTTGACTGAGTTGTGAATGGATTAAAGAGTCAACAATGACCATCTTCATAACCAGGAGCTGGTATGTTATCACCTTCACCATAGTTTCACTGGGTGTGATGGGTGTTATGCTGCTACTGGAAATGTTGCCAGACCAGAGCTTTCATGAAATATTGTGGAGGGTTACTAATGTTTAAACATTTGGGACTCATCTGTAGGAAAATGCATGAAGAGAAAGCAAAAACATCATGTACACACAAGCTGAAGAAACGAGACATGTGAGACACAACGGAGCCTAATGTTTTTTTCATTCCTCAATGTTGTGTATACTTTATTTCCTTTATTCTCCCTTTAGTGCTCAGATTTTGATTTAAGATTAAAAAAACTACTTTTTTTTTTTTTAGCTACATGTTATTGCTGTCCACATGTCCAAAATCTAGCAGAGTCAGGGTAAAGCTGCGGAAGTGTTTTGATGGCAGTATTTTATTTTGTAGGGCAGTGATTACGTGATCTGTTGTGATATACAAACTGTACATGTTTCCTGTTGAATATGCGATTGTTTAGCTTAAATATCTAATGTTAACCAACCCTGCTGCTGAAACAGTAACAGTGAGAAACAAAAAAAGTTTTCAGCCATTAGATTCTTTCCATCTCTGTATAATGGATCTGCAGTGGCGGTAACATGAGCTTGTTTGCATCAGAGCAGTGATCAGCCAGCTTTCTTACTGCCTTGTAGTTCTAAATGGAGCCAGTTTTTCCTTCCTTTGTTTATTCTGAGGATTTTCGCCTGAGCTTTCTTGAATGCTGCTTTGGATGCTGTTCTACTTGAGTCTTTTCTGTTAATTCTGGCTCTAGCATTTGTTATGATGGGTTGCCATGACAACAGAAAGTTCTTTACGTGTGGGAACAACTGATCAAACTTTTTAAACACCAGCTAATGACCTGAATAACTGAAAATGGAGACAATTTGAATACGAGAGGTCAAGGATGTAGAGAAAGAGAAAAATGAAGATTTTCCTTTTAAGTAATATACCTTTAAAGATTAATTAAAATATTTCAGGACTCAGTTATGTTCTTGTCGTAGCCTGATAGATCAGACCCCACATCTAGACAGATGTGGGGTCTGAAAATGAGCCATAGGACCTCCTCATGCAGGAGGTGGGACCAACTGTTGCTTCTAGGACTGCCTCTGCACACAGCTGGTTAGAGCACCATCCAATCAGAGCAACGAGCAAGGTGACGTATTCAAAGCAGCGTAAAACAGTCAACATGAGAGTGCACAGTTTAATAGAGACACCAGTGTAATGAAAGTGGAATCCAACAGTTGTTGCTGTGGTGATCAGAATTTGAGAATAACCAATGTGCTCAACCACTCAACCAATATCTGAAGAAAATAACCACTTGTTCTATCTAGTCAGCCAACGTTAGACAGATATGCACAATCATGTTCAGATAACTTCTGGAATAGTTTCTTTTATTGTTAGAGCAGGTGTTGCTTGTCATTTGTAAATGAGATCATCCATCACTTGTGTCAAACGACTACAACGTCTCAGCTCTGTCGTCATCACATTAAGTCCATCTCCACAAGGACAGACTGATCTTACTGGCTCCCCAAAACTTTTGGGCATTTTTAATGCGCTTCAGTGGAGGGTAGGTCAACGGACCAGCTGAGCAAATTAAATACCAGGAGTACGTGCAGATCTGTAGGCGCTCTTGTCTGGCAATGCAACAAAAATGTTTTTTATGTAGCTGCATCAGTGAATGTGCACGATAATCACCAGTTTAAGTCTCACCAGTGAAAGCCTGGGTTTACATTTCTATAACACACAAATACTAATAAATGTACCAGTTTGTATAAAAGGTGTGTAAGTCAAAAGTATGACCTGCTTTGGAAGCCAGTCGATTGAGGAATATTCACTGTTTTATTGTTTCTCTTCTCTAGTTCAGCTTCTCAAGTCCACAGATGTAGGCCGCCACAATCTGCTCTACCTGAAGGAGATTGGAAATGGCTGGTTTGGGAAGGTAAGAGCAACTCAGAGACCTCTGTTTTCAGCCTGCCGCTGTGGATGCAGCTACCTGACGGACACATCAGTGATGGTGAAAGTGTCCATCATTATCGTCAACGTATCAAACATGTTAAACGCCAGCTGCCAGCCAACATTCTGCTGGTGTAACTGGTGCAGTGAAAACATTGTGCATTCAAAGAAAGAACCACTCCTGCAGGCAGAGCCGCGTGGTGTGAGCTGGTTTACAGACACATGAAATGTTGCTGCTGTACTCTAATACGCTGCACCAACCACACCAAGTCAAATTCCTGGTCAGCGCAAACCTGCTTGGCAATAAAACTTGATTCTGGTTCTGGTTCGGGTTCTGACCTTCTCTTGTCCTTCTCTACCTTTGGTGTATCATCTCGTCACTCTTTGCTGAACTACTACATACATTCAGCTCCATGCTGAATGAGTTTGTTTGTGAACATGTCAGGGTGTGTTCCCTGTATACACTGATCCTTTCTGGATTGTTTCAGGTTTTGCTGGGGGAGGTGAACTTGGGACTAACTACCACCCAGGTGGTGGTAAAGGAGCTCAAAGCCAGTGCAAGTGTTCAGGATCAAATGCTCTTCCTGGATGAAGCACAACCATACCGGTACACCTTTCTCTTACATCATTGGTCCTGTTTTTTTTGTATTAGTTTCTTGGATTTAGGAGATTGTCTGTTATACTTTCTACTTGAACTTAACTGTTTATCTCTCAGATTCAGACTGAACATTTAGAATATGTGTCAACTTTGCGGCCTGCTGTCCAAATCCACCTGCCACTTCATTTTAGCCCAAGAGAACGTGCAAAGACAAGATTTCAATGCCCATTTATAACGTTCAAAAGCCTGTTTTGTTCAGTACCAACATCAAAAAGAGGAATAACAGGTGTGGGCAGCAGCTGGTTTACGTCAAAAAGTCGTGAATTAGGAAACATTTGCAGAAGATTTTACAATGAAAAGTTGCTAATTTTTTTCAAAAATCGCTATTTATACAAAATCTACTTTTTTTTTTTTAAAGATTTTGTTGGCTGTAGTGGCCTTTAATGAGAGGGAGGAAATGGGGGAGACATGCAGGAAAGTGTCAACGAGCCAGGAGTTGAACTCGTGCATGAGGCTGTGCCTCGTACATGGTCCGTCTGCTTCACCGCTCAACTACGCAGTGACCCCGAAGTCTACTTTTTTATAACAAAAATTTGTATATTACAGGAAAAAAAGTTTCATTCTGACTGAAAGAAGATAAAAAAAAAAGAAAAAAGAAAAAGGTCTAAAACTTAAAAGTGTAAAGCCAAAGTAGTAAAATTAACCAACTTGTTTTAATGTTTGAAATCCTTTATAACAGAAAATAAATATCATACCATAAAATTTAATTTTAATAGAATAATAATATGTAATGTAAAGAAAAGAAATTGGAAATTTAAGAAGGGTGCTCTGTGAGGACATCATCATTTCTCTTTTTTTGTTGTTCATTTGCTTGACCATGCGTCACCATATGTCCTCCAGTTCTGGTTGGTAGGAAGCGAATATTCATGATAAATATGTAAACGTTGGCATCTGGGATGTTGTGTCACAACTATGATCTCACGCTCGCCTTCTTTCTGCTCTCCAGTAGCCTCCAACACCCAGCTCTGCTGCAATGTCTGGCCCAGTGCACCGAAGTAACACCTTATCTGCTGGTGATGGAATTTTGTCCATTGGTAAGTATGAAAACATACAGGACACAGGTGCAGAAACAGTAGATCAACGAGTGCTGTAACTTGGTCCAACTTCTTGAAATCAGTGAAGTCTAGATTCATACATGCATAATGCAGAATTTTTTTGGTCACTGAAAAAAAAGTTTCAGGAGATCAGACTGAAATCCAATTTATTGGGGGGAAATGAACACTTGGAGATACATTATTGTGATAATACCTACCTAAAATATGTTTGGAGAAATGTTATTTATTGTGTACTTTAGGTTCTTAGTGCTCCTCGTATGAAGGGCGCAGGACTTATGAGCTGTACTGCAGCCAGCCACCATTAAGTATTTAGTTTCACCTAAGAAATTTAGATTTAACATTTAGGTGTAACATTTAATATTTAGATTTAAAAGTCACTTTCAAATATTCACACATGTTTTTTAAGCATTGTTTGAAGCTAAATGTGACAAAACGTTTCTGTTATTTTCAGCATGTGCCACTTTAGAAACACTGCATATGAATGTCATTGTCTTTTGAGAACGGCATAGGAAATAAAGTCCTTGAAACTTCAAACATTTTTGTAATCTCAAGCACTGAGCTAAACAGCCTTGACTAAAAATGTCAAAGTTTGTTTAGTAAAGCAGATTCAGAGTTTTGCATGTCAAGTAGTATAAATGATATGTCTCCGATAAGAGTTGCTTCAATAGACTGAAACTGTGTTTTACTTAATTGTAGAATTAATCAATGAGATAATTCATCATGTTTGTGTTCACGGCAGGTCTTAGATCAGGTCTATGTCAGGTAGACGAAGAAATCTGGTATAAAAAAATATAAATATATGGTGGGCAGAGGATCGGACTATATTACCCAGTTCTGGTTAGTACTGGTGCTCCTGCATTCTGGACCAGTTGAAGGTTTTTAACAAGGTCATTTGTGCAAGAAAATAATGCATTACAATAATCCAGCCTCGAAGTAACAAAAGCATGGACTAATTTCTCTGCATCTTCTTGAGTCAGGATGTTTTTGATTTTCCTGATATTATGTAGATGAAAGAAAGCTGACTTTGTGACTTTTAACTCTCATGTGAAACAAGACAAATCTTCATCAAATATGACACAGAGGTTCCTCACAGTAGAGGTAGAGGCTAAGGTAATGTGATCCAGATTAACTGTACAGCTCAAGAGTGCCTCCTGAAGGTTCTTGGGGCCAATTACAATAACTTCAGTCTTATCTGAGTTAAGAAGCAGAAAATTTCTGGTCATCCAGGTCTTCACGT
>JBAMYA010018083.1:0-16963 GCA_037176975.1 Arrhamphus sclerolepis | reverse complement strand
ATCAACTCCCAACCTCGGTCCAGGAGGCAGACTCCCTCTCTACATTTAAGACTAGAGTTAAGACCTTCCTTTTCGATTAAGCCTTTAGTTCTATAGTCTCTTAGACCACCTCCTAGTTATGCTGCTATAGGCCTAGGTTGCTGGGGGAGTCTCTTAGACCACCTCCTAGTAATGCTGCTATAGGCCTAGGCTGTTGGGGGAGTCTCTTAGACCACCTCCTAGTAATGCTGCTATAGGCCTAGGCTGTTGGGGGAGTCTGTTAGACCACCTCCTAGTAATGCTGCTATAGACCTAGGCTGTTGGGGGAGTCTCTTAGACCACCTCCTAGTAATGCTGCTATAGAACTAGGCTGTTGGGGGAGTCTCTTAGACCACCTCCTAGTAATGCTGCTATAGGCCTAGGCTGCTGGGGGAGTTCTACTGTACAATGACTTTCTTCACCGTGTCTATAGATCTCAGTCTCAGATTGTCCTGAATCATTTAATAGAATCAATGTTTTCTATGTTTTGTAGTCCCTTCCCTTTCTCCTTCTGCAGGTCCTACCATGGTGATGTAGGGTCCTACCGTGGTGCTGCTGGGTCCTATGATGGACAGTGTTTATCACTGATATTGACAAGGTTCAGCTGGTCTTTCTGTGTGGAGTTTGCATGATCTCCCTGTGTCTGCATATATTTACCCCAGATACTCCAGTTTCCTCCTACCCCAAAGACATCCTGTTTAGATTAACTCGTAGCAGTGGGTTGCAGTGAGAGAAAGCTGCTTGCATTGTGAAAGCGGCTTGAGTGGTTTCGAAAGGAGCTAGGTAAGTGAGTTGTTGCTGTTTTTGTGTATCTGTTAATTGTAATTACAGATTCTGAAGTCTTTGTCACCAACTGTAGCCAAGTTAGATAAATGTACAAAAATGTGAAACTTGTCTGCAAGCAAGTTCTTTTATAAAGTAAAAACGTATTTCAAAATTTCCAGCAGTCTACTTTTTTTATACTAATTGATGTCACTAAGTGCTTGTTTAAGATGAAACGTTCCTCTTGTATCAGCAGATAAACACACTGGCATCACAGGTCACCTGCTAGATTTGCACCAGAGTTCAGACAGGGCCCAGTCTTTGTCCACATGGAGAGGAGGAAAAATCCTTCAGTGGACTACAGATCCACCTCTCTGTTGTTCTGTCAAAGCTTCTTTGCAGTAACATGTAGAAAACCCAGATAACCTCTTCAGGTTTCTCTCCCTCTTCATGCTTTCTGAAAACTCTGCTGCTGGGCAGGGTGGGGAGACGGGGAACCAGATGTGCGTGGTGTAATGTGGGCAGGGAGGGGGCTACATTAGGGAGTTACTAAATGATTCAGGATCAGTGGCCAAAATGTCTGCTGGCAGGATTTCTTCAGTATAGTTCAGCCCTTTTCTGACTATATTCATATATTCACTCATCGTTTTATTAGGAACACCTTCATAGTTGATGCACAGTCTACTAAGGTGTTTCTGATTGAATTCTACTTTATTTGTAAAGAGTCTATTATGATACAAATAGTCTGTTCAGAGACCCAGAGCATGACCCCCAAGCAAATATTAATGGTAAGAAGCAGTGGCAATTAAAGTCTCTGACTGGAAGAAAACTTTTCAGCCACACAATGGCAAGGAAAAAGTCCCCTTTAAGGGGTGTGGATCATAAAGGGGGGGAGGGGGGCAGCTGGGTAAAGGAAGTAAAGAGGAGAGAGAAAAGAGGCATAAATATTCAGCAAACATTAGAGGACAGTAGTGTCCTTTCCCATGTGCTTCAAATGAGGGACAAGATGGAGGAGATGACAGAGCTGGTAATGGCTAATCTGGAGCAGAAGGCCTGCTGAGCTGTAATTTTACCTTCTCACCATCCTCACTGGAGAGGTGGAGTGGTGAAATGGGCAGGGGCTGGAAAAGTGCTTAACAATGTAGTGGCGTATGAACAGTTCGGCCTCAATAGTTCCAGTTAATACTATGTAAACACACAGGCTGTCCCCTTCAGGTGTAACTGGCATAACTGGAAGAACTAACTGCAAGTTAAAGCAAACACGTATATAAAAAACAAACAAACTGCTCCCAGCTTCTTCGCACCAGGGGATCGACTGGTGTTGGCCAGATGTTTCGATGGTGACATCAGCTTTGTCCTACAATCCCCCCAGAACATCCATATCCAGTCAGTTCAATTCAATTGTATTTAATTTATACAGCATCTGAAACAACAGGTTGTCTATAAACACTCTCACAGCCCAGACCATGACCCCCAAGCACATGGCAAGCTGAGCAGTCAGGGCTGAAGAGCTGGAAATCTGAAGATGAATAAAGTCAACATGGTTCCTCTCTACGTGTTTTCTACTTGTTTTGGTGTTTGTTCCATTTTAAGTCTATGAAGTTTTTCTTCAAATTAATCACAGATTTGTCCTGTCAGCCTGTAATTTCTATGTGGCTCCAGTCACTTTAATCACATTTATGAAGTTTATACATAGTTTTCTTTCTGTTTCCTGCTGAAATCTAATTCTGTGGTCCGGGGGTGAGACAGCCAATACTGGGTTTAAACAGGTTTATGTCAATTCTGCTGTTGTGTTTATGCTTCACAATGAATGAGCAATGGTTGTTCTTTTTTTTTTTTTTTTTAAATGAAAAGTGTAAAAAAAAAAATGTTCAAACAACCATTTTTCAAAAGTACTGATTCACCCTAAGACTGGCTGTGCACCACCATAACCATAAACTGCCTTTACTCATTTCCCTTTATTACATTCTCAACATGTGACAATGTTCAGTTTACTGTAAAACAGGATTTTATGACTTGAAAAAATCTTCCTTGAAGTGTCATCAAACATGAAATATGAGTTACTCACATTGAAAGCCAAAAAACCTTCAAAACCTTTGTAACCTTAAGGTTGGATACGGCTTTAAGGAAATATTTAAAAAAAAGGTAAAGATAAGGCGAAATTCTCATTGATCCAACCTGTGTTTGGCAGATCAGCCCACAGTCATGAAGGGACGTGATTTCTGAAGATGTTCAGTAAAAGAGGCGGTCATTAGGAAAGAAAAGAGTGAAAGAGAAAAAACCTGAACCGGCCGACTGCGGTTCCTTTGCTCTCACTTATGTCATCGTCTTTACAGCCTGACTTCAGTGCTGCTCTGTTCATATCAGTTTTATTTATTTATTTTATCAGCCAGATTCTCTCTGGCATCCACTTCCTCTCCTGAACAGGTCTGTCCTTGTGATCCCCAACGTATCCCATCTCAAAGGTAATGACATCAACTTAATCAGTCCTATGGACTTAAAGGAGATCCAAATCTAAAGTATGGTAAGAGAATACCCAGCATAGCTTCTTCATTCAGTTACCTGTGCAACACTGCCATTAACGGTGTTGTTTGTAGACACCAAGCTCCGCTGGAGGCCTGGGAGCTCTTTTCTGCTCCGCCTGTGGGAGCATCAATCATCCAGATACTGTGTTCAAGACAGCATTTCAAATGTTCCCACAGCAAACGCCATTGTTCCCACTGTGACAAACGAGGTGACTCATTAGACAAACCCTGTGACTGTGGACTTGATCTTACTGATTAACATAGATTTTTCTTTCCTGAAAAAACTGGTTGCATGAAGCATGCAGAACTGGTTTCTCAGACTCTCTTGACAAAAACAAGACTATAATCTTAACCTCTAACCCTGTAAATTAACAACATTCCAGTCAGAATTGCAACTTCCACCTGTTGAGGGAAGAGCAGCGTAATGTTTAAGGGTCCTCTTTCAAGTATCAATAGCTTGACTGCATTGATCCAGTCTCACTTCACGTTACTTCTGTCATTACTCTAAACTGGTTTATTAAGTTAGTAGTTTCATGACAGGAAATATTCACCTGTTCTGTTTTAGAGGCAGTCCACCCACCTTGTGGTTTAACAGCTAGCCACCAGTTACATCAACACTAGATATGAGCGCGATACACCCTCAGTGTAAATGTTGCCTCATTTCTCTGGGTCCGTTTCAGGAAGCGGTAGATGAATCTGCACTCAGGGAAACTCAAGGTTACTTAACCCCGTGCAACAGGTTTCAGTGGAGGCATTTTGTTACCATGGTAACTGACTATTCGAACTAAACCTGGTCGTGAACAGGTTTAGTTCAACGTTCCCCAAATTACTGTCTCCTCGTCCATGAAGCTGAAACAAGTTCAGTTTCATCAACAACTGATCATATAAGGTGCACTTTGGAGACACCTGAATGATGTTTTATTTTGTCACAGTTATCCTGCATGATCTTATCCTTCCGTGCATCACAAATATCACCCCCAGGATGTCCATACTAAATACCCTCCACCCGCTTCAACCTTGAATGATTTTCCTTTTTATTGTTTCCATTCCTCCTAAATGTTTTTAAAGTGAAGACATCTGTTCGAGTTACCCGCTTGAAATGTTCCTCATTTCATCTTCAACTGTTTCATACTCTTTTTAATGCCAGAAAAATATTCTAATTACACATTCGCCCTGGTGCTTCCCCTCAACTGTCTTTCCTTCAGTCCTCCTGCAGAAAGCCATGACTGCAGTAAAAGCTCTAACCACCTAATAGTGATGAGGAAACGCTTAATGGACTGATGACACTCAAAAGCAAACACAAGTTTAAGCTTATATGCTTTATTAATGTAACACACAGAAATGATAATATCAAAAATAAAACATTTCTCTAATTATGCTCTGGCATGCATGTCTGCTGCACCTCTCTCTCTCTCACAAACACACACATATATGTAGGAACTGTTTTTATAGAAAACAAAATCAGGATTCAGTGGTATAACTGACCTACATTGGTGATGATAATTCTCAAAGATTTAGATTAATGCATATGCATATGGTATGCATGCACCTATTTTACAATAAAAGTCCTACAAATAGCAAGTAGGTTTCTCTTTCTTTTTAAATAAGGGGGAATATTGATTTACTATGGTGCAGAAAGTGTTAAGCGTATACACATAGCTTCATGTATAATTTAAAAACCTCGTTCCCTCACAAACGTGCTTTCAGCCCACCATTTCCCTCTGATAGACCAACTGCGCCCTCTAATGCCCAATGTAAAGAAATGCAGCAAAGGATTCCACGTCAAAGTTCATATTAGCGGTTTTCTCGACCAGTTTCATGGTGCATGAACAAGACGTCGCTGTGAAATGCATAAATAACAAAAGGGTAATAAGTTTGTTCTGCCAGATGAGTCTTCAGTTACACAAAAGACCATAGTGCTGAAGTAAATACAAGGTCTCTGCCCTGTTTTGAGGAAATGTGGAATTCTACATGTTTCTAAGTCTACAAAACTGTTACTGTGGCACAAAACCATCTGTATACTGTTAGGATTTGATCAAATGGTTGTCATCACCATCCTTAACGCACACATGCATCTGACCCTGCCACTACTAACATGCAAATTGTACTGTGATTATGGCAACAACCTCAACCTAGCAGAACTGCATACTGTGTAGCATTGGATTTTTGTATATTTTGTACTTTTGTATATTTTGTTTTTGTATATATTTTATATTTTTAATTCTTGCATATTCATATTTTATTTTTCACGCTGCACTTTATTTGTATTAGGACCAGCACCTTCATTGAAGCCCCTGCAGTGTTGTTGTACTTAGAGCTTGTCTGTTTGTGCAATGGAAATAAAGCTTTCTGTTCTATTCTATTCTAAATGTAAAGATTACACGTTTCTTGGGGTGGCCTGTAACATTCCTGATTTTCTACATTCCTGGTTGTTTCAGACCGTTTAAAGTTGCTGACTTGAGTCTCATTGTCTGGGTAAAGCAGTGCACAGGAACAGATAACTCAGAACAGTGACAAGTTAACAAGTCTTTCTCACAATCAGGTTTTACCAAATAAGGCAGAGACTGTCACACAGAAGCTCCTGTTAAGGTACAAAGACGAGAGAAGATCTCTGTTCTGGGTTCACCTCCTCCCATCGCATGTTGGTGTTAGTGGACCTCAAGCTTAAATTGACTTATAATTCTGTTTTCTGCTTCTTCTTTTGGTGCAGCAGATAAGAACACACAATTCTTAACAATATGAATAACTTTTAATACAAAAAAGTAAAAAGGTCAATACAGCAAACACATTCGAAGGTGGTTATGTGTCTTTATCCAGCTGGTGAAAGTTGTAGATTGTTAAAGGCAACTAATAAATAAGATCACCTGTTCCAGAGCGTCACATTATTTCTAGAAGTTTATTTCCAGTAATCAATAGGTCTGTTTACGTCCCTAACTTCAGTCTGTCGCCCTCTTTAATGGGAGTAAATAGCTTTAATCCAGAGCATACCTTTGAAAGTAGATTTCATGGATATAATCCTGTTCCACATTTAAGAAATACAAAGATATTAAAAGCATGTCCATCTAATTTCAGTAGTTATGTTTATCAAGATTTATAAACACTAACATGCAGATAAGAAACAACAGGATCTTTAACTGTGACCAGCACTGAATCAGAGTGCAGAGAACAGCACAGTTTCAAAATAACATATTCTACTCGAAGGTTGAAGTTATAAATCTTATGAGTTAGTAAATATATCTCTGACCATTAATGACAGTTCTTATGTGACTCTTCTCTCCAACCACAACAGCCTCCTCCTGCATCAGCCACAATGTTTAGTGGTTTATTCAAATAGTGATTTGCTGAGCTGTGATGTAACAAGGCCCACACCTTAATAGATTTTCAGGTCAAAGAGAAATTTGCGTCTCTCCTTTCCTTTCAGACACTGTAGCATCCCAGATGTGGTGTCTCCGCTGGACGTCAGCTCCAACTAATGCACATTACATTTTGTCATATAGCTGCCACACAATAATTGGCCATTCTGAGATTTAGTTCTCAGAGATCATAAAACCAACCTCCTTTAGCACCCTTTAAAATAAATTTACAAACTGAATATCAGTAGATAGAGGTTAGCCTTATGTAATAAGAGGAAAGCTGAAAATATTTCAAGAAGAGTCTCATGCCTCAATAGATAGCCAGCTCATCAGTGATGCGTATTGGTGAAGACATCTGGAATTTACATATAATCATGAAACATAAAACACAAATGCTTTTTTTTAATGAAAAAAAAATCAGTTTGGATTTAATTTGCAGGGATATTTGCATCCAGCTGTTGCATCCTGTCATTCCTGTTACCAGCACAAAAAGGTCAGAACAAGCAGTCATACGTTATGACACATCAGCAACAAAGAAACCATCTAACGCCAGGTTCACACTGGACAACTTTTACAATCTTATAAGATTAATTCAAGTTACACTGCACAACATGGAATCGCTGGATAATTAATTTACAGCATGTTACACTGTGTGATCGAATATGTCGTTAGCCTAATTAGCATAAGTCATATTTTAGCCAAATTGAGACGTGTGCCTCACTACACGTCTCAATTAAAGCTAAAGCTGCTGAGTCACTGTGTCTTACTGATTGGCTATATCCACAGCCAATCAGAGTGCCTGTTACAAAATACAAGATGGTAGCCCCCGAGAAAAAGAGGGCTAAGCTAGCAACAATTGACGCATTGGCTCTTCTCTTTGTTTCATCTGTTAAGCTACTTCATATTTCTTCAAATTTCTATCCAATAAATGTACTTTCAGTCGATTATAGGACTTATGTGATATATGTTTAAGCTTTTTGCTGTGTTAAAACACTCAGCACTTTCTTTACTTCTGTGTCAGGGTCAGGAAATAAACTTGATGATACTGATTTTGAGAGGGACAATAGTCCTGAGAGTTATTAGGGCCAAGATGTTAGTTCAATTACCTTGCAAGTCTATACCTCCATGTTTTCTTTGTACTTGTTAGGTCCACATTCACCAATAGCAGATACTGACCAGACCTTCCTGAAAGGATGGCTCTCTGGGCTGCCTACTGTTCCCTCCTACCAGGACAGGAAGTCTCTGGAGCTGCTAACAGTTCTAAGTGACCTGTACAAAGAACACCAGAAAGCTGCTAGTGAAAGTGGAGTATGGGTTGTGAGCGAGACCTATTTCCGATATGAGTTCAGTTAACAAAAATACTCACATACTGAGACCAATGTGATGTATGTTAGTTCCAAGGTAGGAAATGTAGATCAGATGAAATTAAGGCTGAAAAAGCTACAGATGAGCAGGAATCAATGGACCTTCAGTGCGTTCTTCTGTGCCCCAAGACAAAAGTGAGGAGTTAATTAAAAAACAAAAGAAAACAAAGTTACAAATGCACAGCTTCACTTGCTTCAGCCTTGGTAACAAAGATGGGTACTGTTACTGCTGGGAGGAGTACAAGGGCTCCCTCAGCAGCGAGATTTTTGCCCATCTACAGTTCATCTAGAGTTGCTGCTGGAGGCCAACCGAAACACTGAGAAAGGCATAGTCCGGAGTGATGCTCTGGCTACCAAAATCGATCTAGTACCATTGCAAACGCAGACATAGATCTGGCCTTGAAGGTGGTGCCACATACAACAAAAACTTCCTTTTGCAGGTCACACCCAAATGGAGCCTATGTCACCAACATCCGACCAGGTAGGAAGACTGGCGACCCTATAGTCCATGAACTGTGGGCTCTCCAGGACTTGGCAGAGGGTACAATTCAGCACAATTCAGTTAGATTTTGAGTCTGACTGGGAGGACCTGCCTCAGCGACTCAGCATCAGCATCCACCAGGTCTGAGTCTCTCCTGCTCTGTCACCAATCAGTCGGGAAATTTAATGACCTGCAGGCAATGAAGCTGGTAAATCTAAGAGTGGCCCACCAGTACAATGACAACCTCCCTCATCAACAGACATTGTAAAACTACACACAGCACCTGAGTGGGACTTAATAGCCTCGTTAAGTTTGGCAGGAGAAATGAGAGAGAAATATGTAAGCAATGTAATGGAGATGCAAGAGTAAAAATGCCTAAGTCATGGCATACTTTCTGCAAGATTTGCCTCAGTCGCTTTTCTTTGTGACACTGATCTTGTTTCTTTTCTTTTTTAAAAAACTTGTTCTCACATGTTCAAAATAACTACTACAGTATAAATTTAAAAAAGCCCTTTTGTGCTTGCCATAAAAAATGTATTTTCCTTTTTTCCCCCCATAAAACCTTAAAACATAGGCAGTGCTATGAGGCTAACGATATGCTGAATCGTGAAATAAATGTCTTTTCCAGCATGATGCTGATCTTTATGTTAGTTCAAGGTGCGTTCTTATTGGTTAATTTGCTCACAGAGATCGCAGAGGCAGCGACAGGCCGTCACACTCTGAGGTGATTCCTCCAAATTTCTGACACCGCTGACACCCGCCGTCACAAGACGCTTCTTTCATCTTTACTCCTGTCTCATTGTGAGATCTATCATCACCACATTTGCGCTACAATGGACCATTTTCCTCACAATTGCCCATTTTTATTTTTTTTGTCCGAGATGGCCAAAATTGTGCAGTGTGAACCCGGCAGAAGAGACTCAAGATGACTGAAGAGGAAGCGAGAGGGACTGAGTAAAAGAGCACACAAGAGTAGTTGCACAGCATGAGGAGGGACCGTGGAGCTAAAAATGTGCTGCTTTAATGAAACATTGATACACCCATCAGATAATACCCAGTATGTACAACACAAACAACAATGGCCCAACATGAACATTTGACAACAAACTCTCCGCTCATACAGCTTTCATCACCGGTGGATTCTCATGTGGCTTTTCAGATTTCCCTGCTGTGTAAATCTAACGCCACAAAGGGTGCAGGAAAAGGGCTTCTCCCCAGTGTGGACCACCCTGTGTCTTTTAAGAGTACACTGTTGGCTAAATGTTTTCCCACAAACATCACATCTAAATGGCTTTTCTCCTGTGTGCACTCTGATGTGACTTTTCAGAATACTCGGTTCTGTAAATTTTTCTCCACAAATATCACAAGTGAAAGGCCTCTCTCCGGTGTGGACCTTTGTGTGTCTCTTAAGATGTGACTTGCAACTAAACGTCCTGCCACATTCATCACAACCGAAGGGTTTCTCTCCTGTGTGGACTCTCATGTGCCTTTTCAAGTTACACTGAAGTCTGAATCTTTTTCCACAAGCTTCGCAGGTAAAAGGTTTTTCTCCAGTGTGGACTCGTATGTGCTCTTTAAAATGTGTCTTGTGACTAAATTCTTTGCCACAAACGCCACAACCGAAGGGCCTCTCTCCTGTGTGGACTCTCATGTGCGTTTCAAAATGTACTTTCCGGCCAAATTTTTTCCCACAAACACTGCAGATAAAAGGCTTCTCTCCTGTGTGGACTCGGACGTGAGCCTGCAGACTTCCGTGATGTCGAAACCTTTCACCACAGTAGTCGCATATGAATGGTTTTTCTCCCGTGTGGACCCTCTTGTGGCTCTGCAGATTCCCCTGTTGGTTAAATCTCTTTCCACATTCGTCACAGCTGAAAGGCTTCTCCCCTGTATGGACTCTCCTGTGGGTCCTCAGGTTTGTCTTCTGATTAAATCTTTGTCCGCATACATCACATATGAATGTTTTCTCTTCCGTGTCAACTCTTGTGTGTGAATTCAAGTTCTCCTGCTCGCTAAAACATTTTGTTTTAGTCAGATTCGAGGAATGACATTTCATGTGTCTATGAAGCGACTGCTTGTACAAATACTGTTTATCACACTCCCAGCAGTAAAAGATTTTTTTAGCAGTGTCACATCCCTCATGACTGTTTAGACCCGACTCCGGTACCGTACTTTCCTTCCAGTCATTGCCACCAGCTTTAATTTCACCTGCAAAATCAGATGGAGGACCCTGCCAATCATCATCATCACTAACTTCAGTCTCAGATGAGTCTGAGTGCTTTGAGTGACAGTTTGCTTGTAAATGACGACCACAGTCGCCTCCGTCGGTTTCTGTTTTTAGCTGTTTAGCTAAGCTACAGGTCGGAGGCTCGGCCTCGCTGTCGTCTTCACTGTGCCTCTGATGAACTTGTGACAACTGAGGTTTCTCTTCATCATCTTCACTCTTTACATGAGAAATGAACGGGAGCCTGGTGAATTCTCCCTCCTGATTGGTCCAGACGTCTTCCTGCTCCTCCTTTATGTTGAGGGACTCAGAGTCTTGTTGATCCAGACTGGAGATCCATTTCAGAGGAATTTCTTCTTTGATCACCAACACCTTCTGGACATCTACAGGAAACACAAAAACATACAGACATGATGAATAAGTGGCTGCTGGACGTACACAGCTGTAGAACAAGTTTTAATATTGGGTGGAGCAAAGCTGACATCTGGTTTGGTTGAAGGTTCAGCTTGCAGCTCTTAGAGACACCTTGTGTTATTATATATAAATAAAACTGAACTGAAATTGTGTACATCTGTAAATAATGTGTGGCAATAATTCAAATGTCTGTGTAATGTCTGGAATTCAAATGGAGGGCATGTTTGAACATTAACAGCACAAATTAACTTGCCGTTGCCGTCTGCTTGGCTCTCTAGTCCAAACAATTCTCTGATCCAAACAGAGCGCACAGAGGAGATTAAAGTTTTACTTCCACCTGAGAACCAGTTGTGGCAATTTGCTGCCATCTTGTGATGGGATTTATTTAAAAAGAAAAGAAAACATAATACCACTCTCTCCTAATCAAATGACATTGTGTGTTCCCTCGAGGCCTATTACGCAACTACACACACGAGTCAAAGTCTGAAATTCAACAGATGAAACATGGCATCTACCTTCATATTTTGTTGCTGTTTGTATAAACTCCTACCATGTAAAATAAACTGCTGAAGTTCACTTCTCTGGAAGCTTTGGTGGCACCTTTCAGTGAAGCAGTGTTGGCGTGCAGAGGTCCTGCTATGGTCCTGCTATGGTCCTGCTATGGTCCTGCTATGGTACTGCTATGGTACTGCTATGGTCCTGCTATGGTCCTGCTATGGTCCTGCTATGGTCCTGCTATGGTACTGATGAACTAGACATTTTTTAGGAGGATTGAACCACTTTGAGTAAAACCATCACGCTTCTTCAGCATCTAAACCTGAAACGTCCTGAACGTCCCTCCCCCTCCAACAACAACCTGTTTTGATGTGAAAGTTAATTATGTCTAAGTGATAACCTGCTGGCAGTTTATTATATTTGGCAGGTTTTTGGCTACACAACTGACTTCAGTATTCATTGAGCAATGGGTGATTCCAGAAAGGACGTTTAACAACAGCCAGAACTGGAGATAATCTGAGTCTGCAGCAACTAAACTGAACTCCATCTTTGTTCACCCGCAGTTATCCTAAACTTATGTAGATAAACTCATGTACATGTACGGAGCATAAAAGCATCATAATAATGGAGTAAAAATGGCCTAAATGTATTTTGAATCTTATGTTGCACTCAGTAACTGGAAGAGTAAAATGCAGCATTAATTTTCAAATAATTATCCTTTAAGCAATCACAAACATATTTGATACACTGTGGGCACTCAAATGGCCAAATTAGGGAATGTGACTCCATAAATCCTATATGCTGTTAGGATAGGATTTACTTTCTGTTTCTGGGTAAAGCTGTTGTCAAAGAGTTGATGAACAGATCCAGTGGCATTTTGGATTTGTGATCCAGTAGGAAGATTGCGCTCATTTTCATATGTGGTCCAAAATTCGATACGTATCTGATACTTTGTAGTGTGTCGGGCAGGTCGCATTTAACTGACCTGTACATTACATTAAATATCTTGTCTTTGTAGTGTATTCAATTGAATATAGGTTGAAAAGGATTTGCAAATCACTGTATTCTGTTTTTATTTACGCTTTAGCCAACGTCTCACCTTCATTGGAGTTGGAGTTGTACTCAAAAAGACCAACCAGTGGATACAGCCTTATGGTCATGAAGCTATTCCTGATTTATTCGGGTAGGTCTGATTAGCTGAACCACACCTCACAGCACCACAGAGGCTGAGGGTTTTGTTTTCTCATCATTGCTGTACAGGCGAGAGGAAATGGAAACAGGAGCATGTGGCTGTGCTAGAGGACACATTCAAGCTGCAGATATGGAGCTGAACTGGGAGGCAGAAGGCCGGGGAGCTGGAGGTGTCGTTGAGGTACCCCAGCCCAGCTCGTGTGAGCAGTGTTTAATGTTTATGACCCGGTTTCTCCACCACTTCTTCAAATGATTTATTTTGCAGAAAAGTTATTTTCAACCTCCAGTTACACTGATCACAGCTGCCCCGACATTAACTTTTATTTTTAACAGTGAAAACAGCTGGTTCAATAAATAGTGTCATTTATGTATCTCTCATGAAAGATTAAACAATTAATGCAGGTGCAGTTCACATTGCACAACGGATTTGTGTAATTTAAAAAGAAAATAAATAAAATCAAGGAAAAGTAGTGTCTTCCTTCTTTGTTTGAGTTGCACTTTTTTCTCTGTTGTTTCTGTCGCTGTTGTTGCTAGGTTACTGTGCTGTGTAGATGCTGTCATGGTGCGTTCCTGTTGGTCGGTTAGCTGACAGAGATTGTAGAGGCAGTGATGATTCCTCCAACTTTCTGACACTGCTGATATGTGTCTCAGCCGTCTTTAGTCTCCAGACAGTTCTGTCTTTCATCTTTGCTCCTGTCTCATCATGACATCTACCACCACTGTTTTTAAGTTATGATGGACCATTTTTCCCACAACTGACCATCTTTCATCTGAGACCACCAAAAATCATACAGAGTGAACCCGGCATAAGACGAAGTCGGGGCTGTATGTAGCCTACGTGTAAGTCTGTAAGTCCTGGTCCTCACCAGACTAGTAATTCTGTTCCATTTCATTTCCTTCACCACTTAGTCTGGGAACACTGAGCTCTTTTCAGAGCAAAAAGAAATTGACCAATCAATGAACAGAATGATGTGGCTGAGAGCCATGATGTAGCTGTTAAGCCAAGTTAGACATTGTAGTTCAGTTTAGGCCTACGAAAGACGTCTTACGGACGCGGCTATACGTGAGGTCATTGGCTCTGTCGTCAGCCAGTTGAAGATCAACTGGTATTATTTTTGTTTTTTTTGTTTTTTTTTAATGGAAATGATGTCGTAGTCCTGAACTGAATATTCTCTGGTACGGAGGGCTGTGTCTACAGCATAAGTACGAGGCGGCTGTGCTATGGCATAACTTACATCATTACCAAGCATTAGTGATTGATTTTCGGCTACAATGAGTTTAAGCATCAGAAAAGCACCTCGCCCACCAGGAAATAAACGTTTGGCAATTGAGAGTGGCAGAGTCTGGTGAGGGCCAGGCTAGCATAAATCAGGCTTTAGTGAGAATGTTGAAAGTTGAGTGAGGTCACCAAAGCTTTGTCCAGTTCTTCTAATACAGTCCTAGGTTAGTGCAAGCTCTGCAGAGGTCACAGAGTTTACTGTTTAAAATATAAAAAATAAACAGTCACTTGGGTTGCTTTTCTCTTGCTGCATAGACCACAGATCTGGCAAGGTCCCACAAAATTCAGATAAGCATTCACAAGACATCTAAAACTAAGGTTAGGTTTACTGGTGGACATCAGTGTCCCCTCAGTGCCAGACATTCTGGGTGGGACGGGAGGGGGCTGGTTTTACCACTAAACTAATCACAAATGCGTGTCTGTTCGGACCATTCCTCCAGAAGAGACCACAGTAACTAGCAGGGATGTTGGTCCATCATGTTTCTGTTATTTCTGGCCCTGAAAACAAGTGAATGAGGAGGCTGCAGGGACCAGACAGGATGTGTTGCTTTGGCTTCCTGCAGCTTTAACTCAGCCTCCTGCTGCTGCCTCATCTGTTCACTAGTTTTACACAAACAAGCTCACATACTGACGAGATGATGTTGGCTTTATTCACCAAATCCTTTTTTTTTTTTTTTTTTCATTTTAGAGAACTGATTCAGATAAACAGAAGATAATAATAACAATAAATCTGTCTTCCACCGCTGCAACAAGCTAACAGTTAACAGATTTAACTTATCGTTGTTGCTTTTAACCTCTGGAATCCAGTGTTAGATTATTCTTACCACTGGTTTGGTTTATGTCAACATCCTTCATCTGGTAGTCGCTGAAGCATTTCATCTCCAGCTTGTCTTGAAAGGGCAGACTTTCGGTCCCGTGTTGGACATAATCCACTTGGTTCATGGCGTTTCCGTCCAGACCAACTGGAGCTTGGTTTCAGACCAAACCGCTCTGATGGACTCTCAGTCTCTCACTGGACATAAACGGAGCTGCCTTTAGGTCAGGCAGCAGCACGGACAGGTTTACAGACAGGTTTGCACTGTTTTTGTCTTCATGGAGATGCCGCATCCGCTGCTGCGCCGGCGCAGACGCGTCCCTTACACGCGGGAGCGCGCACGCGTCCACAAGAGGCGTGTCCCATGACCTGTACGGAGGACCAATGCTGACCAGAATTTTATTTCTCACATGGTATCTCATAATTATTATTAACCAGTTGTGATTACTCGTCTTTCAAAGAAAGGAAGCTCATTGTCGGCTTACATCAAAAAGTTTGTCAGTTTATTTCTACGTAAATTCAGACATGAGTGTGAATGACAGGAGTTTGTTGCTTTGTTCCTCCTCTCCTTTACTTCAGTGATGTGGTTCTTGATAGTGGAGGACAGAAAAGTTAGTCGAGCCTTTTACCGTTTTTCTGGTGTTCTGCGGTATGGTCTCTCTCTCTCTCTCTCTCTCTCTCTCTCTCTCTCTCTCTCTCTCTCTCTCTCTCTCTCTCTCTCTCTCTCTCTCTGTCTCTCTCCTTCACACAAAAGGGACAAAAGTCCATCTCACCTCCATGAGTGTTTAAAAGAAAATGATTTCTGGAAATCTGGCGCATTGATGCTTCTGAACGAACTCGTCTTCCAGATGAACGAGTTCTAACACCTTTGTAGTCACTGACATGTTAACACAACTGGACATATTTGAACATTTTAGGGGAAGCTGAGATTCACTTACAATTCTTAGAGAAATCACTTCTGTTATTAATTGATATAATAATGTATAGAATTCTAGAATTATAACTATAAATACATTATAATCCCACCACTGTTAGACTGTACAACTCTACAGTTTAGTTGTACTCTGGTCCCATTTATTTTTTATCGTTTTCACTACACAAGTCTGTGCAATAGTTGTACACACACCAACAATTCTGTCACAATGTATATAGCTTATTATCCTTATTTTCTGGGGACATATTGGGTATTTCATTTTGTATTATTTGATCTTCTTATTGCTAAATTGACCATTTGTTTATTTCCTTTCCAATATAATATTGTTCTTTGCACTTTGTAATGTTTTTGAGCTGCTACAGCCAGAGAATTTCCCCACTGAAAGATCAATAAAGTTGATCCTATCATATCCTATCTCCAAAAAAGCATGGTGAGTTCCAAGGCACTCCAAAAAGCTACTTGGAGAATGGTTTGTGGATTCCAGAAACATATAATAATTTGTGTGTAACACACAGCGCTATGTTGCACTCAGATGACACCATCAATGCACCCTCTCCACTCTGAAGTGAAGCTAGGATAGCGTCATGATTTGTGGCTGTTGTGATGTCTCGGATACTAGACAACTTGTCATTACTGCTAGAAAAAAGTTTATGGACCCTCCAACAGGGTGATGATCATTATCCATAGAGTTGCATATAATTATGCCATAGAATATGACTGAACTGAAGGAAGAGCGGACTGAAATACCTCTTGAACATCCTCCAGGATTTTGACAGTGGCGATTTCAGGGGTGGCCGGTGGCCTCGGCCACCCCTGAAATCTCATTGGCCACCCTGTTCGGACTGAGACTGTGTGAGCTGAGCTGTGGTCAGCAGCGTCGGTTACTGATCGCGAGGCGGATGGGCAGAACGCTTCTAGAAGGTGCTGGTCGACCAGACGGTGACAACCAGCCAACGTGAATTGATCATCAAAAAACAGAGAGGTATGGTCATCTATCGTTGAATTTATCACGAATTTCCGGCTGTTGTCGTCATTTATGTGACCGTTACATTACCTTCAAAACAGCCTTCAAGTAGGCTGCATTCAGGTAGGCTAGCTGTTATTGTGTT
>JBAMYA010018072.1:0-16964 GCA_037176975.1 Arrhamphus sclerolepis | reverse complement strand
CCACTGATGGTGTTGCCATGTGCTCGGGGGTCAAGCTCTGGGTTTCTCAAGCGCCTAGAGATGACTTGTCGTAAATAAGAGCTATATAAATAAATTGAATGAATTAAATTGAATTAAATGATGAAATCCCTAAAATCCTTCAATTGTATGTTGAGAAACGTTGTTCTTAAACTGTTGGACTATTTGCTCACAGTTGTTCACAAAGTGGTGAACCTCGCCCCATCCTGCTCTACAAAGAAAGTTTGTTTGATTGATTGAAGTGACAATAAAAAGCATAACAAGGCAAGTTCATTTGTTCAGCACATTTCATACAAAAAGGCAACTCAAAGTGTTTTTTTACGAGGGTACTAAGAAGAACAGGAAAAACAGAGCAGCAAAATCAGACTAAAGAAAGACTTAAAGGGAAAACAGCAGAGTTTTCACTTTAAACGTGTCTGGAGGTGGAGAACATCTGACATCAGAGGAGGTTTATTCCATCCATGTCCAGCAGAGGAGCTAAACATTTGGTCCTAACTGGAGGTTCTACCAGCTCAAGATCTCAGAGCTCTACTGGTTTATATTCTACTAGAAGATCAGTGATGGATTCTGGTCCCAGATTAGTCAGTGATTTGTAGACTAACAACACTTTAAAGTCTATTCTGTAGGTAGCTGGTAACCAGTGGAAGGATCTCAGACCAGCAGTGATGTGTTCAGTTCTACTGGTTCTTGTTAGGAGTTCTGGATGAGCTGAAGCTGTCTGATCGGAGACATTCACCCACTCGCACACCAGTGGAGCTGCCATACAATGGTGCTAGCCAGACAACAAGGACACAGGAGGAACCTGGGCTTGAACCAACCACTCTGGATTTAGTCTTGACCCCTCTGGATTCCAGCTGGGAGACAATTCTCATTCTGTGTATTTAGTTACTAAATAGGATTATTTCTGTCTGATTCTGATTTAACTGAAGGAAGCTTCATTACATCCAGATGTTCACTTGCTCCAAGCAGAGACAGAGGGAGTCTGATGGACCAGAGTCATTTGGTGGAAGATCCAGTAGATGTGAGTGTCAACTGCATAGCTGTGATCAGCAACATTGCTGTTACGTTTGATTTCACCAGGAGGAAGCATGTAAAGGTTGAATAAAAGTGGTCCAAGAACTGACCCCTGACGGATTCCACAGGTCAGTGGAATAAGCTCAGATTTACAGTTACCATGGAAACAACAAAGCTCCTGCCTTCAAGATAAGATCTGAACCAAGTGAGAACTGGGAACTGAGAACACTTTTGTACCTCTGCTCTCTCTGATTGTTTGGTCATGAGCGGGTGAGCAGAACCTTTTGGAAGTTTGGTGTGGAGCTTTCATCAATGTGCTAACAGTGTTGAAAGGGGGAGCAGCTGTTGATGGGAAGAGCTGGAAAAAAACATTTATGCAGTTGTCAATCTTCTCAGGAGGAAACATGAACAGAGAAATGCTAAAAAAAAATTAAAAAAAACAAAACAAAACAAAAAAAACCCAAGAGCCACGTCTCAGACCCTGCAGGTCCCACTGATAATATCAAATTAGATGAAAGCACAATTAGAAGAAGGTTGATGAAAGAAAGCCCCTCCATATAAAGAGAACATGCAAACATGGCTGCATGATGAGTTGGAGTTGCATCATCTAGTCAACCATGAACTCCTCTGCACACCAGTAAGGCCATCCATCTGACAATGATCCCCAACACATCAGTAAGTCTACATCACAGTATCTGTAATATAAACAAACTATATTTATGTAGTACTTTTCTGGTCTTATTGAAAACTTATAGTTCTTTATACTACACTGTCTTCATCTATGGCGATTTGCACAGAAACATGTTTCTGTTGAGCCCAGCCAGAGCCTGTTCATACAAACTTTTCATACACTTTGGAGGAGTTGTGGCCAGAAATCAAACCAATCTTTAGGCTTGTGGACAACTGCCGTACCTCCTACCTCCTGAGCCACAGAGAGCGCCCCAGTGACCAAACGGGCAACTGAAATGCTGATTCTGGACCTTACAAGAGCTGGCAGATCTAATGGGACAAACACTTTGATGAGTTGAAGCAATGAGCAAAGAAGAATGGACCAAAGTTCCTCGACGACTGTATGAAAGACCCATAAAGTTGTACAAGAAATGTATAAAAGAGTCTACAAGTCACTGCAACATCAGGGTGAGCAATGGAATGGTGATAAAGTTATGGTTTGTCCGAGGTTGTCCCATTACAATCAAATGATTTTTAGTTTTGTTTTACATAAAAAGTAGAGAATTAAAAGAGGTAGTACCAACTTTGTTTACATGACACATGATGACTGTTACACCTATGGTCATGTCTACAGACTGACAGTAATTGTGTTTGTTTGTTTCTGTAAGACCCCATGATGGACTGGTTACCGGACCAGTAAGGACCTCACCCAAATCTGACACCCATATAAACCTAAACAACATGGAGTATAAAAACGAAATGAATGGATCTGAACTGTTTCTGCAAAGATTCCAGAGAGTTTCATTCATTGAGATTTCATAAGTTGTACTTTATTTTGGTGAAATTCACTCATTTCTGAGGGTAGAATTTCCTCACATACATACTGAAACACAAACAAATGTGCCCAACCATGGAATAATTAGACTCCACTAAGACATTTATATTATTTTCATTCATAGGTATGAAAAAAATATATATATATAGCTAACTCCAACGCAGTGTACTGGACCATTTGTGCTGCGGCAAGATAATTAAGCTCAAATTAAACTAGGAAAGTATACAAAATGAGCAAAACATAAATTAAAACAGACGATGCCAACACTTCAGTGAATTTGACTGCAGGTTTCATCACAGTCTCCATCTTGAGGAACCTTTGTTGCTCTGACTGAGATAAGGAAAAGCCTCTAAATGCTTCTTTAAAAATCATTTTACAAAGTTAATAATACCTTCAGTGGTTAAATAGAGTAAATAGCATGTAAACAAGGTAACTTAGATACTTGGTGTAGCTGCTGATAGAATGTCTTCATAGTTCCAGCGAAGATCTGACTGGGCATTTCTTCTTGCAGCGAAAGTGTCCCGAGCTTCGGTCCTTCCTCCTGTGACTCCTCAGAAACATTGCAGGAGTATGAAAGTACATTTTAGTCAAAAAGGAAGCGCTCCAATAAGCCAATAAGCAAATTTTGATTGCACACGTGCAACTTTATCCAGCTAGTGGAGAGCACAAATTTATCAGTCGAGAACAAAAACGCTGATGTACTGCCACTAGGTGGAGCCAAATCGCTCTCGAGATTCTTGAAAAATTCTGCATCCAAAGCCTCGAGCGTTCTTTGACCTGGGATGTACTGATACATATACATATACTTATACAATTGACAATGTGTCCGCATCCGTTTGCATACACAACCAGCTGCGTTGTAAATGTTTCTTGCTGCCATAGCGTCCATAGCGCATAAAACCGGAGGTCTCCACTGGGGGGCAGAATGAAGAGCCAGAATGAAAAATACAACCATATACACGAAGCGAGACAGAGGAAGTTATTCTTTTGGTTTTATTGCAGTCACAGTCAGAAAAGAGAATGCCAGCATCACTGGAGATGTTTTGTTAGACCACAAAATCAATATCGTTTGGTTCGGAGTTTGTCTCTCATTTTACCGATGTGGTAATTTGATTAAAAGCACCCGTTTGTTTTCATACGTACTTTGTGATGTTTAGTGGCTTGTTGCGTCAGGCCACCCCACTTCAACACAACCAACACCACACACAGCTAACAGTTGTATATAAAGGTTGTAACTGCAGAAGAGCTTTTTGACAGTCCAGCTTGTGGACAACTGTTGCTCTGATCTACATTAGCACCGCTAGTGTTAAAATGGATATTGCATCTCAGGTACTTTTAGCATATTTTTTGGAGGATTTGCACAACTGCTGTGCGAAACAAACACAGCATACACGTTAGCCATAATGCATTTTAAATGTAAATAGCAAGTATATTCCAGGCCTCACTCGCGCAAGCAGAAAACAACTCGGGCAAGGAAGAAATCATCTGAGCGAGGAGACATGGATTTCAAGGGTGCTTTGACTCCACCTATTGTCAGTTTTGCTCTTGCGCAACAGCTTTTTTGCTCTTGGCTGTAAAATTTGTTCTCTCCACTGGTGAAATTAAGCACACTGAACACAGTTTGTGCGCGTGCAATCAACATTTGCATGTGTGAACCTGTTTATTGGAGCTTAAAATGTACTTCCATACACGAGACTGCTGAATCTATGCTGTAACTGAACACACAAAGCGATGACCTCTGCTGCTCCTGCAGTCCCTGATTTCCCACTTCGCCCTTCTCCACACCAGCACACACTTTTTCCTTCCTTTCATTTTGGACCGAGGGGGCGTCTTCCTCCAGTTGGTGTAGCTGACAGGACTGCCACTGGCCCACTCCCAGCGGCCTCGGCCTTCCCTGTCGTTCAAGCCTTAAACGGGAAGGAAACAGAAAATTCTCACTTTATTTCAGGAAAGACACTTTGCTTTTTGATTGTGACGGGCAATGAGCATGCATTATTCAGAAAATAATTCAATTTCAGTTCATTTCTGCTCACAAAGACGTTCACTGCAGTCCAGAGAAGTAAAATCCAATTCAGTTCATTTATTAATAACATACCAGACGCTGAAGGGCAGCAGAAGGTCACAGCTTTGACATAAGAATAAGGAAAGTAAATAAGGCCGCGTGTCTTCAGTTCAATCTGTTTCCCTTTTATGACCTGATTATAATCGGATTATGGCGTGCTGCTGTTTATCACTCCTTATAAACGTATGTCATTGTGTAAAACCAAAGTGACAGCCATGCATTTCACAGTAAGATTGAATTTTTACACATTTAAAGAGGTTCCTTGTATGTATAACTGATGATATGCTAAATGTAAAGTCTATTGATCTCACAGCTGGATCAAATATATCTAGATTAATGCAATAACTTCTAGAAGGCATCACTATTATTACTACAATAATTAAATAATTTACTTAATGTAGAAACATGTTTTTTTACCTGGTTAAATAGAGGATATTGATTGATACTGATTGATGAGCCTAATGGCAACATTATTTCAATAAATCAGTTAATCAGAAGATATAAAATCATGCATTGAAGGCACACTAGGTAATATTACAGGTTGTTTATTAACAAAAATGGACTGTTTCATTGAAAAGTATGACCTTATTAATTAGTAAATCGCAGTTTCCTGGTAGGTCTGTAATTTACCATTTATATATATACATGGGATTGGCGTATCAGTGCTGAATCATGTTCTCCTTTCCAAATGAAGAACATGCAGTCAGGCTCCGTAGTCGAGCTCTGACACCTTCAGCCTCATTTTCTTTGTTTGGATGAGGGGTTCCCCACGTCTCTTTGTACTCATTATCATATTCGTTGTACTTCTGCATGTGCAGTCAGTTCCATGTTGATTGTGATGTACTAAGAGAGTACGCATGGATTTGTGCGTATGCAGAAGTTTAGTACATCTGAATTATTTTTTTTTTTTAGATTTAGACTGAAATCCATGTAAATCTTTGTCTTTTGTCCGTGAGGCCCCGGGTCTGCAGACCGACAGCCCAGTAACTGTCCCTTTTTTTTCAGCCACCTCCTTCATGTGTGAATTTCACAACTTAAATAATCATCTGAAACTGAAAACCTGTAAAGTGTTTCATAACACTTCACACACTCATTTGGTTCCTCCTCCAACATTAACAAAGACCAGCCCACTTTCTGCTGGACTCTGGACGTTCAGACCCCTGTCTGAGGCTCAGTTCACTTGTAGGATTCAGAGAAGGAAAATTGGTTTGCTTAAGGATGAAAACTGTATTTTTCTGTTTCTCTGACCTTGGAAAATTTCTAGAAGAGTTCACTCAGCAGCTGACACTCAAACAAAGAGCTACTAACCACATCAGCATCACAACTGCGACCTGTAAGTAACTAAAATATAAACTAACCTGGAGCTAAGCTTCACATAATACTTCAGACAAAAATTCGGCAAAGATGAGCACTTCCAGCAGAAGATGCAGCGCTGGCCTGAGTTTACTTGAGCTGCGCTGCTCTCCACAGTCAGTCATACAATCAGAAGTATGCTCCCTGTCAGGATAAACTGATAACTTCTACGAGTCACTCCGTGGAGGTAGAGATTCATGGCAAACCAACCAATCAGCACGCTGCTCATTCATCACGGCAACAACCAGTCAGAGCGTAGTCGGCCTAATTTCGAATGAACACACCAAAACAGCTTCTTCTCATGGCAGAGAATCACAGAGGTTTTAGGGGGTGGATAAAAAAGCTCATCGGCAGTTTTCAGTAAAAACAACATTAAATCCCCTATTTAGAGACCTCAGAAAACAAATTTAATCACCTGATTAATGCAGTTTATGGAACCTTTAAAAAGATACGTTTACAAGACCGTTCTATCACAGGACCTGGTTTTTGGACTTGTTGCTAATAAAAAATAAAGGTATTTGATCCAGAGCATAAAAAATGGAAAAACAAAAAACTTGGGGGGAACACTGATTTATCTGCGTTCATGGTGTACTGGTCCATCCCAGACGCCTCTGAGCCCAGAGATTTTGAAGCTGCCTGTACAGGATTGACATATTGCTTCTCTTTTGCGCAGTAAAGCTTGAAAAAGCATTTGTGAATATTGTTCTGCAGGATGAGTTTTCACAAGCATATCAGCAGTTTTCTCATGCATTTGTGACAAAGTGGAGACCCCCTGCCCACGTTTGCTCCTCAAAGACCAAATCCTTTCTTAACATCATCCGTTGGAACATTATTTTTGCCCCATCATCTTACTACCATCTCTTACTATCACCCTTTTCTTTCTTTTCTTTTTCAAATGCAGGCATAACGTGCATATTAACAAATTAAACGAAGGTGATGAATGATGACTTATACAGTCAGCAAAGAAATAAAAGTCAAAGTAAATGGAAGAATTTTTATTTTTTCCTACCCACATCATTTATTCAATGTTAGTGAAAGCCGTCTTAAGTCGTGTTAAGTTTTCCGAGTTGGTCTTTCTACTGAACTATCCCAGTTTGATGTACACTGCTGTTTCTGAAATAGCTTTAAGACTGTGAGTGAAACTGGATTTCCACTGCACATGAGGAACTATGTATATGTTGTTATAGAAGTATCACGTTCCTGTGAGGATACGTCAGAATATTTCAGTTTGTGGTCTCTAAACCACCTTTAAACCAGAGCACCCACCGATCCAGAATGGCTGTCTTCCACTGAAGTCCCACAGCCAGTCCATGTCAGCTTTAGACGAGACACTTGCAAGACTCCCCTTATATCTGACGTAGAAGAGAAGCATTACAGGTTACAGTTTTAAATCAGGTTATACAGCGTTTGTGTGTGACTGACAGCTAATCCAGACATGCATCTCCAGGCATGCTGCCTCACACATTCTTGCCACATCTGTCTTATCCCAGCGTGGAATCGGTGTTTGCAGGAACTGTACCTTTCCTTGCAGATTCTGTTAGCTGCGCTCCATGTGACTTTTTGCTCATTCCTAAGAATGTAGCAGTGGCCGTTATGAAATGTCCAACCCTGTGGACACTTCTGAGCACTCACCATCTGAGGAAAGGAGAACATTTGTTGAAAAGGAGATTGAAAATAAAGTTTTCCATTGATTGATGTGTAGCTGACATGAACCTGATCGGTTGGTGTCCAGGGTTTCCAGGAGACACCGCTGCAGTGATAGAGCTGATTGGTGGTTTGGTTGAAATGCAGGAGTCCCATTAGCTCTGGCAAACAGGGCTTGGGAACAGAGCTGCCAGCTGCTGCCTGTGGATCAAACAGTTAGCATGGAACTAACATGGAGTTAGCATGGAACTCAGTTTGTGCTGCTTCAATCAGAAGCTGTTAGAAGCACATGAGAAGTGTGATATGTGGTACAAGAGTCAGATGCAAAGTCAAACCCACAACGATATGTTCCAGAGAGACAAAAGAGCGCCCCGTCTGAAATCATGTATGAGCAACAGTGACAGTAAAGTTATATATATATATATAAAATAAAATAGTAATAATAATGAACAGCAGGGGCCAATGATGCTGTCACTGATCATGTGCTTTACCCAAACCAGCACATTCCTGGATTAACATCACTGCAGTGTCACAACAAGCACTGGGTTCCAGCGATACGCACATAAACTGTCTGGATACCAGAAGCAGACAGAAAGTTGAAGTTGGCCTCCAACTGGAGCTTCTAACTCAGCTTTGGACTGCTAACAAAACCTCAATAAAACTGCAACCATCCAAAGAAACTGACCAAGACCAACAACACAAACCAAGGCAAGAGAGGTCCCATGAGTGGAGACCCCGTAGACTACTCTGGATCAAACCTACCTTAAAAATAAAGCAGAGGTACTAAACCCAGACCCAAGACCACGACAATACTTGTTAGCTAATGAAAACAGTTCATTAACTCAGGTAAACAGGACGCCAAGCTGAAGGATTTATAGGAGACAAATTTAAATTGTGCTCATTATCAGGCTCAGGTTGGATCACATCTTTAAACCTTACACTTGTGTTTGTACTCACTTGTCCTTTAGAAAGTCCATTTTTCTGTGGTGTTGGACTCTTTCTGGAAGGATCTGGCTTTTTCTCAGAAATCACAGCAGACACCTGCTGTTGAGCCCCCCTGTTGACCACCCGGATGTGCGCCTGTTTACCCTTTCTATCTGGGGAGGTGTCGTCCTCTACTTGCATCTGCATGATGCCGTGATACTGAAATTAAAGAACAAAACGACATGAAAACTTCAGAAATCTTAGGCCGATGTGTCTGCCGCTGCAGCGACTTACTGTGTAAACGACGTCTGTCCCATTGTGAAACACTGATGAAGGGGCAATCTGAAAAACCAAAGAAGCAAATTACAGAGCAAAGTTACCAACAAGATAGACAATAATAATAATAATGATGTTACGTTAAAGGTGATACTTGGGTACGTACGGATTTGGGACTCCCTATGACTTTTAATTTCTTCTTCAGCACACTTGCTTCCGACCTTGAGACGCTGTCTCCTCGAGTCCAAATGACAGGTTCTGTACCAAGGGGAAGTTTCTCCACCTTGATGGACCCATGCTGAGGATACGTGTCCGACCGAATCTCTTTCCCTCCGAGAAGAGGAGTCTGAGAGTCCCGGTTTAACCTGCACTGCCCTATGATGTACAACACTTGTCTAAGTTTGACATTTCAGATTAAAGTAATAATAGTACTGTTTTTTAGGCAAAAACAGAGAACAACCTCATCTTTACCTCTTCCAGAGTCTCTAATGATGAGTTCAGCCTTGTTGACTCTGCCAATCACTGTGTCTTCAGGAGAGACAAGCAGCACCTCAAACCTTTCATCTGCCTCTTCAACTTGGTCCTGAATGATTTCAGTTTGCCACCTTCGCTTCGACACTCCTACAAAAACAGAGGTTCATTTCTGGACATAGAGAACTTTAACTGATATACAGAGAGAATGGCAGAGATGAGTGAATTACTATTACTGGCTAAATACAACTTGTAAAGGCAATGTGATCAGGTACCTTTGCTAGAACAGTGGAGTTTAATACCTTTCTGCTCTTCCAGGACCACTTCAGACAAAATGTAATCATGGAGAAATGTATCTTGTCCTGTTCACACTGTATGATTTCTCAGAGAAAAGATGGGCAATTGTGGTACAAACTGTCCATCGTAGCTCAAAAATGGTGGCGGTAGATCTCACAAAGAGACAGGACCAAAGATGGAAGACAGAACCATCTGGAGACCAAAGACGGCTGAGACAGACGTCAGCAGTGATGGTCTCAGAGTGTGACGGCCTGTCGCTGCCTCCACCATCTCTGTCAGCTAACCAACCAATAGGAACATCAGTGCGTCTACACATCACAGTAGCCTCGCAACAACAGCACCAGAGACAATGGACAATTTATTTTCTATTGCAAGCACACCATCACCACTACGACAACGCTAACTTTAGACTCACTGGAGCATTAGCAAGTTAGCGGTAACCCGCTAATGATGCGATGACGCTGCGTTTAGATCCTGAAATACACACAGATTTATTTCTGTCATTGTCACGGTTCCATGTACGCTTAATCACGCAGGGGAACATGCTGGAAATGAATTATCTACTGATTTCATGTCATGTGATGTGGCTTGCATTGATCTTATAAGTCTGTAAAAACCGTACAGTGTGAACCCGACATTAGAGAATAAAGCAAATACTGTGTTCATGAGTAAATACCAGGATCAAACTGAAGAAGGGGGGACGGGCTTTTCACAAAGTCTTTCCCAGCAGACGCAGTGTCTTCTTTTATCTTTAAACAGAAGAACAACGTTGCTGAAACACGCCTCCTGCTTGAAGCAGGAAATGTGAATGCTGAATGGGTTTCACACCTTGACGCTGATGAACGCAGACTCTGCTAAGTTCCCCTTTCGAGTGATTTCCAGTGAGATTGTTCCCTGATGCTCACAGGCCGAGGACCGAGGCTGAGAAAACTCCACTGTAGACCACCTGAACTCAAGTCTGCCAAGATGAGGAGCAAGCTTTTGAAGACTTAACTATCAGCACATCATGAGAAAAATTCATGATAATCATTGTTCTGTTGTCTTACAGGTGAGACGGCCCACTGTTGCCCAGAGGATCAGACACTTGGAACTCCAGACTGTCTGAGAGAGACTCCATGTCTGGATTGATGATGTAGATGATCGTCCTTTTATTGAGCTCCCTCTGATGGAAACGCTGTGACACAAAACCACCTATGAAGAACACAGAGGAAAACTATTAGTTTACATTCGTTTGCTAAAATCTGCTGTAAAACAGGTGGGAACCTGACCTGTTGTGATGTTTTCTAGGTAGCCAAAATAAGGCGGACGAATGACAGAAAATATCAGCTCTTCATCTCTGCTTTCAGCATCTTGTGCCTTCAGCTCTCGAGACGTCACATAGATCCCATATCGGCCGTCACTCAAAAGTTCTGCTTTCCAAAGTGGGAGCATCTTCACGACTTCAGGAGACGACTTATCCAAAGTCTTGATCTGAAATTAGACCATGTTTGATGAAGCAGGACTTCATCATGTGACAAAACGTTGCCTCATGAGATGTCATGTAGAACAATAGGGCTGTGCATTAAACTGGGGGGGGGTGAGATATATCTGATATAATGGCTCCATTGAAATGATCAAATGATACTTTACAGTTCCATTTAGTAACAAGGAATTCTGGTGTGAATCAAACTCTTCAAACAGTGAAGAAAAGCAATTACATAAGCAATTAAAATTAGAGTGCTGGATGACAAAGTTAGTGAAGCCACAGACTGACCATATTACATCAACAAAGGCTGAATGGAGTCAGTGGTTACGGCAGCTGGGGTTCACAAGTCTGACTTTAACTAGAGTGAAATGAGGACATCCTGAATTTACAAACTCTTCCTTCATCCCCCACCTGAATAGTGAAGAAAACAGGCTCCGTGTGCAACTGTCCGTCAAGAAGGAAACCTCGGTCAGAGCTGTCAGACGCAGTGAAGGCGAATCGGTCGATCTGTGACGGCCCTCCGTTGTGTTTGTAGGTCACCTCCAGCTCTTTGACGTCTCTCTGGGTGAAGTTTGAGCCGGCTGCCAGGGTGGCTCCTGATAAAAGCAGCTGACCGTACTGAGGAGGCTGTTGGAGGATAAATGTCAGGGCGCTGGGCGGAGTGTCGGGGTCAGACAGGGACAGGCAGTCAGGACCCAGGATCATGGCAGATCCTTGGGGGACTATAAGGCCTCTGTTGGAAGTCAGGGATGGCAGCACACGATCCACCATTTCTACTCGAATCTCAAAGCTCCCATTTCGGCTGGTTTTACCATTGCTGACAACAAACCTGTGAAAACATGCAGAAGTCTGGATGTCAGCTTCGGACTAGTCATCCAAGTATGAACACTGAATTAGAAAAAGCATCTGGCAGGTTCTTCATCTCACTGAAAGCTCTCTGTGGTCTTGGTGGCTCGGTTGTCATGAACATATGCAACAAGGTTTGCTGCTATGTCCATCTGGCTGAAGGTGGAGATGAGAAGTCCAGGATGCTTGATGTACTCTATGTGTCCGTGGGCGGGTGGACTGGTGATGATGTACAGAAGCTCCTCTGGCTTGTCTGTGCCATCAGTGGCCAGCAGAACATCCGTGGTCAGAACCACGTGACCACCGCGGCTGACGTTCACCGGCTTCACAAAGATGCCAATGTTTCCTGACAAACAAGGAAATTGTTAAAGGTTACGCTATCATGATAAAATAACACACCCAAACATTACGACCAACCAGATGGTTTCCAATTACGCATCCTTGTGCATGTTATAATCTATAAAGTTGCGCAGGTTGACTGATGTTGATTTACATTGCAGGTCCTGAAGACCAGTTGTGATTCGATGCCTGCATCCAGTTTTATTTTTTACTTGCATCTTTTAAAAGCAACTCCTATCTGACATCTGTATTTCCACTGGTAACCAGTTGGGGAAACAACATGCAGGGTAAATGGGCTTGGCTGCTGACCTGGAAAACACAAAGACAAAGGTAGAGCCCAGGACCAGAGCCTGTCCTGGGCTCTACTTCCCACAAGAATGAAGAACCAGGTGAAATAGAAACTGTGGAACATGGATCTATTTCCATTAGCGTACTGGCATGCCTCTGTAACAGGGTCAATAGTTTATTATTTCACCTCCCATTGTTAGGGGTCATTGTGTTATATTGGAGTACTACATTGTGTCATATTTTGGCTCTTGGGCATCTCCTCCCGCAATGCTGGCGTACATATGTCATTGGCTCTGCACGATAGGTCGTCCATTGGGACAGATGCGTGGTGAGTCGAGTCTTTCTAGTGCACTGTATGTGGGAATATTTTAAGTTATTTGTAGCCATATGTTGTAGCAGCTGCCGAAGTATATTAAAAGTATTTTTGTGATGCTGTGGCGCCTGGCTGCTGGTAAAAGCACTGTGGCTAGGTGAGTTCATGTGTCTGCATTAAGCATTTCCACTTCCCTGCAGTGTGTTGTGACCAGACTGCGAGCTAGCCGTGCCTGACCAGCATTCTTATGTTGTACAGTCACAGAATAAACGGCCGGTGCAGGCGAGACCAGACCACTGTCTCAATACTTTAATCAAGCACAACGCAGAGTACCATGTACCAGAGTACATGTCTTTATGTGATTTTTGCTGACTTCAGTTATGGAAAAGAAAATATTCCTTTAAGTCCTGATGCTGCCATAGCACATTTCTTTCCTCCAAACCTCTACCACCTGGTCATGGTCTGTCTGACCTGAGACAGTGCCCTTTCAGAGATCCAGCCATCCTCCCCGAAAGATTTAGTGCTTGTCAAGGCTTAGATCTCTTCAGTTTTGATTCACAATACACTAACTGGGAAAATGTTGGTCTTGTGACCCCCCAGTCACAGATATATCACAAGCAAACAATTTCATCTTAACCTATATGTAATGAGGAGCTTAAGACTACATTCCAGTACCTTTTTGCAGATCTTTGATAGAGATCTGGAAGTGCTGTGGAGGTGATCGATTATTTCCATCCAGCAAGTGGAAGACAAAGAAGTCCTGTGTTTCAGCAGCTCGGTGGCCAGTGTGTATGTAGCGCAGATGGTTCAGATCCACCATTTCCTGGGAGCAGCTCGTCCCAGCTGCCAGTGTCACCCAGTCCTGGTCTTCCTGAGACAGAGTTAGTCAGAGTTAGCATCAATGAAATATCTAAAGAAATACTTGGGACATAGTCTTTTGGACAGTTGTCTTCTTTAGAAAAACAAATGCAGACAAAGACAAATGTCTTCTGGCATTAAACTCTTAATTTTTACAATAGTACAAAATAAGAACTTGAAAAAGCCATAAAGATGAACAAACACAGAGGTGAATTGTCTCTGTCTAGTGTACCTTATAGGCCATTACCAAGAGCTAGTAATAAACTATGCTTTATGAAAACATGAAAAATATGTAAATAACCAGACAATGTTATAAAGACAGAGAAAGGTAAAGATTTAATCAGCTTTGGGAACCAAACAATGTGATTATAGCCTACAACTCTAGATGTACCTCTAGAAATTTGAATTTGTCACACGTGATGACGACAGAGCTGAGACGTTGTAGTGTGGATGGTAAACAGTTGTCATGCCAACCATCTTTGGCATCTACAGTTAATTAGACTTGGACCTCGTAACAATCTTGTGGGGATGAGGACCATCTCATTAACAAACGTTAAGAGACATCTGGTAACCTTGCTGTTACGATAAAATAAGCTATTCAAGAAGTAATCAGAGCATGATTATATATACATCTGTCTAATGTTAGCGGTAGCCAACTTCGTTACATATGGTTAAACTGGTAAATATTAGTTGAGTGTTTGAACACACTGATTATTCTCAAATTCTGCTGCAAAAAAGGCAACAGTCGTTGGATTCCTTTTGTATTAAATTGCTGTCTCTCTCCCCCATCAAACACTCTCCTGTTGGGTCGTTCTGACCACATCACCTTGATCGTTGCTCTGATTGGTGGCAACATTAACCAGCTGCATTCAGAGCCAGTTTGAGAAGTAACAGTTGGTCCTGCCTCCTGGATGAGGAGGTCCTATGGAGGTCCTTTATATCTTTCTAGGATGCAACCGCATCTTAACCACCTTTATTTTACTCTTTCATTGAGACAATAATGATTTTCTCTTTTACCTGCTGATTCAAAAAAAAAAAAATCACCCTGCAAGACAGAAACTGAAGGATGAGCACTGCAAAGTGTGCTAAAAAAAATTATCGGCCACCCCGTCAGATCTGTCTCCTCCTTCTGTGACCAACAAACTGTACAAATGATCTCACAGGATCCGTCACACATCATGCTCGTGTTTCCCTCAGGACCAAGACTTAGTGGCCCTGCCTGCAAAACGCAGAGGAGGACAGCAACCTTTGTCCCCAGAGCTGTCCAGCTCCTCAACACCGCAAACCTCTGACAACCTCCACTGTCACAACATCCCAGTCCTTAAGCAGCACAGCAACACAACAGTTTGCAGACACTATGGTACTTTACAGAATATTTATGGACGCTTATGACATTTGACTTGACTTGACTTGACGTGGGTCTGATCTATCCGGCTAATGGGATTAGGTCTTTCACACAAATGAGATCAGATGGCCCTCATGTATATAGGCTATGCAGGGTCCACAGCAGCTTTGCCCAACCCGTAGTGGAGCGCATAAACAGCTCAAACAGGCCCCATTTCTGTTCAATCATCCTGGACACAAAGGAACTCTTGAACTTTTGGACCCCCTGGTGGGATTTCTGGGGACAGTGCACAAATGTGCCTGTCCCTCAAAACCACACACAGCACCCCTGTGGTTTGGGCCATATCCGCCCATGGCAGTTTTTACATCGAAAGCACAACTGGGTGAACTACTTCTGACAATCTGAATCTAAGCCTGCTTTCAATTAAAATACAACACAAACATTGACGAGAAAATGCACTGTGGTATGAAAACAAAGTCTGCACTTCATCCTGCAGCTTAACTTTATTGCCACTTTCTCCATGTTCAGACTGAACTAATAACTTTCTCTGCAGTGGCCAGTAATGCAACCATTTTAATGGCAAAACACCAGCACTACACAGAACATTGCAACTTTATCCCCTAATTGTTGTAAGTATAGATTCACTGGAAGTATGTTGGATAAGTCAAATAACCATCATGTGTTCAAAGAGGACTCCACAACATTTTCAGCTGAGCACTGTAGGACAAACCTGCCACTGACGTGAAAAGAAACTAAAATAATACAGAACTGTGCTTTAACAGAATAGCCCAGCATGCACAGATTAGCAGTTTCAGTTAACAAATCTTCATTTGACAGTACATTTTTGAAAAATTGGATGATAGTGTGATAGACTGAGCCTGAGCTTTAGTTAAACTGTCTGAGTGCGGCTCTTTGCCTATTTTAACTAACCTGTGGAAATAAAAATGTTGACCACTGACTTCAGAGTGGAGCTCTGTAGTGTAGCTCATTCCTAGTGGAGAAAATGTTGATCTTTTATGTCACTGGAGGGCACTGTCTCCTTCTTCAAGTGATTAGCTTCTCTGAACAGCTGATCAGAAGTCAGTTTATCCAACCACCTTCTGTCTGTTGATGTGACTGAAATGTACATGTTCCTACTTTCAGATCAGTCACATTACCACCTTAAAATGGACATGACAGTGACATGTTTAAGTCCATTCGAGAGTCAGACAGCCCAGCGAAAATGTTATCTGCATCTCAATAAATAGTGAGTAGTTAAACCACATGGTTAAATTTTATCTTTGCAGTAGAAATAAACAGCAGATTGTGATTGATGGATTCTAGTAAAACATTAATAATTCTTCTTGTTTGAGACTCAAGGTTTTTTTTTCCCCACAGGTCTTGCTAGAAAGCTTTCAGTTATAATTAAAATGATGTGTCTGCATCTGTGATTTTACCTTACATTGACAACTTTACAACTTAACGTTAACATTTTTCTGCTACCAATTAGCCTAAATAGCACATTTTTGAGGTAGGTGGAAATTATAGTACAAGGGGTAAACCTATGCAGACACAGGGAGAAGAATACAGACTCCAAACAGAAAGACCAACTGAACCAAGATCCAACTGAACCTTCAAGCTGTGAAGTGTCAGTGCTAGCCACTGAACTACTGAGCTGCCATCATAGTTGGATCCAACATCACCACGGTAGGACCCAACATCACCACGGTAGGACCCAGTATCACTATGATAGGACCCAACATCACCATGGTAGGACCCAGCATGGCAGGACCCAGCATTACCATGGTAGGACCCAGTATCACCATGGTAGGACCCAACATCACCACGGTAGGACCCAGCATCACCATGGTAGGACCCAACATCACCATGATAGGACCCAGTATCACTATGATAGGACCCAACATCACCATGGTAGGACCCAGCATGGCAGGACCCAGCATTACCATG
>JBAMYA010018041.1:0-16965 GCA_037176975.1 Arrhamphus sclerolepis | reverse complement strand
TCAATTCTAAATTTAACAGGGAGCCAATGTAAAGAAGCTAGAACTGGTGAGATGTGGTCTCTATAGCCAGTTCTGGTGTACCAAGTGAACCAAAGAGTGTATAAAAAGGTCTCATTTGAAGACAACCTCAGACAAACCATACCAATCCCCCCACCCCCACCCCCCAAAAAACACAAAAACACACACACCCCCAGTTGGTAAATCCATCTTCAGCAGCAACTTTTCCTTCATCACTTTATCAGTTTTTCACTATTTCAACCTGTTCTCACGTTTCAGGCCACAAGCTCCGCCCACAGACTGCAGAAACTGGACAAACCCTCTGTGATGACGGTTTGAGTCATTCAGGTTAACACAGTGTAAAGCAAGAAAGACATAAGCAATGCCCTTAGAGGAGACACATCCATCTGGAACTGGTTTGAAAAAAAAACAAAAAAAAAAACTTAAACAAATGATGACCTCACTCTCACTATAGATCTTCTTGGACTTTAGTTTTAGTCAAACAGCTGCTAAATGCCAACTCAGCTCCTGACATCAGCTCCACAACTTTTAATCTGCTTTATTTGTCTTGAATTAACAAATCAATCATCATTTTAGGCCTTAAAAACAGGGATGTTGGAGTTTATTGAGGCTAAGCACATTTCTTTGTGAAACTCTTGCATTAAAGCTGAAAGTCTAGACTTTGATCACATCTCCTTAATTTCAAATCCATTGTGGTGAAGAAAACTAAAGCTTCTGGATGCAACTGTTGTAACTGTGTTTTTGTAAATGTTCCTACGCTCCTGATCTGGTTGTTTTGGGGATTTTGTAACACTGACCTCTGACAGTCTGTCCAGGAAATCATTTTGAAATCAGAAGACTGCAAACACTGCTGAACTTTACACCTTTATGGATTATAAACAAATTAAGACTACACAAGTACATACGTGTAATGTAAAGAGACCAAAGATGACTTTATTATTCAGGAGAAGACACACAGCTGCGATGGCTCTTCTCTGGCGTCGTTTCTATGGTTACCCCTTTATTTACTTGTTTGTAGAAATATATTTGGTTTGTTAGTTTTTAAAGTCTGTTTAATATTCTGTCAATGACTAACTGAGATACAAATCTGAAAAAAGGGAAAAGAAGAAGAAGAGAAAAGAAGTGAAGTGAGACAGTGGAAACTTTTGTCTTGTGTAACAGTTGGAATATTTGTTTGCTGCATTTTGGCAGAACACCTGCGTTCTGTTGGTGTGTTTACTCTTCATTTTCCCTCAACAATTATTAACTCATCCTGATGTGCGCTGGGCTCTTTCTGCCGCTCCACCGTCCAAACATTTTTAATTCCTGAGAAAATGTGCGTGAGCTTTCTTGGATTCGTGCTCGTTGCTGCTCTTCCAGGAGCGCTGCATGGTAGGTGGACCCCGTTTCATCTGCTGATGTTCACCGGCTTTTGCTCACTGCTTTCTGGCTCTTTCAGCGCAGACACCAGATTGTCCTCCTCCGGTCCTGAGAGGCGGTTATTTCTTTATGAAACAAGAATCATATCCTGATGGAGCGAGGCTCTCTTACTCCTGTGACGCTGGGAGGAAACCAGTGGTGAAGCTCTGGTGGGCAACAGTCACGTGTGAAAATGGCAAATGGTCACATGAACCTCAGTGTATCGGTAAGTATTCAGTAACATCTCACTGAGCTTCCATGAACTTATTTCGGTTTAGATGAGACAATTAAATCAAGTTTCTTGCCTTTAATTAATATGAAAATAATAGTAGCATGTCAAAAGAGGATTTCTGTTAGTTCTGCTGAAGGATGCACAGCACTGGTTAGTTTAGAGCAACCTTCTGATTTAGTTTAGGAAATGAAAACTAGATTTTCTGCTTGAAGTTTAGTTTTGTTGCTGTGAGGTTTAAGTACTGGTGCTAAGAACAAAGAGATCTGGGACGCCTGAGGAAGTGAGACTTGATCCTGGTTTGAGGTGGACCACCAGGTCCATCACAGATGGAGAGAACGTCTCCAGCTCACAGTGAAAATATAAACACATGGCAGACGGTAGTGGACATCATGATTATCCACAGGCTGCTCTTAAAGAGACAATTAACAAAATGATTTCTGACTGCTGATGATCCCAATCAAAGCAAACTTTGACTTTAATTTTATGAGGTAAGAAGAGCAGAGGAACCCCAAAATAAAATATTATTCTTTAATATCCCTAAACATGCAGATGACAACAATACTAACATTTCTGGAAATGATCTGCCTGATTTAGATTTAACAGCACACAGAAACCCTGAAACTCAAAACTTTAAATTAGAATAGAATAGAATAGAATAGAATAGAACTGCCTTTACTGTCATTGTGCTGTGGAACACAACAAAGCTGAGGATGCTCCTGCAGAGCCACCGTGCACCGCCAAGATAACAAAAAAAGATCCAAGGGACATCCCAATAATAATTAAGAATAAAATATGCAGCTGAAAAATGCTCCAAAAACTGTGGCTGTGAAAAATAGTGCAATATGAAATATAAAAATGCACAGATATATATGTATAAATGTAAAATGTGCAACAATGAGAAATAAATTAAATTGAAAGTGGCGGTAAACGTTGTAAGGTACAGACCAGTTCCAGTTCTTTTAAGTGCTGACGGATGGATGGATAGATGGAGTTGGGGGAGGAGTTATGGGAGACTGAGCAACAAATCAGTTCTGAAAACTGCAAAATGTCCTTAAACTCCTGAGCATTATTCTTTTATTGATATTTTAACAACCACATTTCCTCTGTTCGTCTTTTGGATGAACATGTTCTCGATTCCTAAATTATATTTCAATAAGGTAGGCTTCGTCTGTTTGGGTACCAGAGCACACCTGTCACCTGTCAAACTCCAGGCCTGTGGGCCACATCCGGCCCACTGCTACATCTTATCACTTATCGCTTTTTAATGAAACTACTTAACATGAAAAAAGGGGATTTTAGCACAAAGTATGTTGCAAAAGTTGCAAAAAAGTTGATATTTTTTATGTTGATATATTTACCAGCACAAAGAAATTGTAATTTTAAGTTTCTTTGGAATTTCTATTTTAGAAATGTTTGCAAATTGGGTCAATCTGAACAATCTATCTTTTTTTTTTTTTTGTTCCTTTTCTTCTCTCAGATGAAAGATCCTGCATTCCACCAATAATCCCTAATGCGAAATACACAGAAAGCCAAACCGGCTGGTATGAAGAAAACCAGATAATTTCAGTGATCTGTGATGATGGCTACGGACTGAAGCGCCGCACCTCGACTGCTCGGTGCATAAACGGAAACTGGTCCCCTCTTCCTGTCTGTGAGAGTACGTACGAGAAACACTCAGGCTTGACTTTTGCTCGTGTCTCCTGATTCCTCTGCTGATCTCCACGAGTATGATGCCGTCGTTGTTTTTGGGTTTTCTTTACAGAGCAGACTGATGCATGCGACATGCCTCCTAAACTCACCAACGCAGTCATCATCAATCAGGAACCCAAAGAGGTGTTTGCTTCACATTCTGAAGTGCAGTACGAATGTCAAGAGGGATACGTGACAGACAGAGATGTCAGAAAGACCATCGTTTGCAGGGACGGAGCCTGGACTAAAGGCCCGCCATGCAGTAAGTTCTCTCTTTTTTTTTTCCTCCCCCCTTTTTTTCTCCCCCGTGCTCATTAACTAACTGTAGTCCAGGACATTGCACCCGTGGGAGCTCTTTTCACCCGGGGATAGAGGTTTCTCTGGCTGGACGTACTGCGTGGAAGGATCACGTTATTCCAGCCGGATCTTCCCCGGCCATCATCACAGCCAGATCTTTCCCGCTCCCTCAGGTCGCCCCGGCTGACCAGGGGAGGCAATCTGAGGATAGCATTAGCTGCCCAAGGGAAGAACATTCAAACTCCACACAGATAGGCTTTTTGCCAGTCCCACTGACAAATGGGAGCTGCTGATACGGAGAGACAAACACACCCTCAGCACCCACAGCGTCCCCTGTGGCAGTTGAACTGAGGACCTTCTGGCTGTGAGGTGATTGCGGTTGCAGTAAGTTCTCCTGAACATGAAAGGTTTGTTCAGGCAGAAGCCTCTTCTAAAAGGAACATGTTCAACTTTGCAAAGCAGCCCGACAGACCACAAGAAAATAACGTTCTTTGGAAAGAGGAGAACAGAGAGGGGTCGTTTGGTCGTTTGGTCGTTTGGTGGTCTTGTCCGGTGCCAGGAAGTACATCAGTTCAAACAGCCCACAGCAGTTTCAAGCTCGGCAAACTTGATTAATGAAAACATTCCTGGCAAATGCTTTCGCTTTCGTCCGTCTTGCGCCGGTCCAAGAATTTCACCTGTAGCAGCACAAGACAAACTCTAAAATTAGTTTGGCGGGAGTTTAACTTATAAAAAGACAAACCCAGCAAACCCTGGGGACGTGTCTGCTGCACCCCTGGGAGGACACGCCTCCCAGCTGCAAATGAAACTGTACAACTACTTCTAAAGTTGTTTTCCCTCCGGGCCCTTTGTGTCTAAGTTTGGTTGATATTCGGCTGTGTTACTTAAGTTATTTGTTTGCTCGCTGGTTCATAGTCGCATAGTTCATAGTTCTTGGGGGGGGGTGTTGTCGTACATATTCATCTGATTTCATGCGTCAAGCAGTTGAAGACCTGACATGTCGAAGCTTAGAAACAAAAGAACGTGTGCTTCCTTGTTTTTATGTGTGTGTGCGGCTGGAAGCAGTGATGTCATGAAGCTGTTCAATGACGCTTCTAAATGCCTCTTTAATGTCGTTTAAAACACAAGCTGCTTGCAGAGTAACGGTCTTACAAAGTCAGTGCACAATCGCAGTTTGTTATTTTCAAAACCATACAAAAGTCGAAGATGCTTCTTATTCAGAATATTTATCAAATAATGTTCCTGTTTGTTTCTGCTCACCTTGCATAGATCCAGCATGTGTGATGACTTCTACTTCTGAAATAGAACTGCCATCAGCTGTTTATATGAAGGAGGGGGACCAAAAGTATTTTCAATGCATTTGGACCAACTACGTCAGCTATGTTAAGTGCATTAACGGAAGATTAACGACCCCACGGTGTAAGTCTAAAAGTGAAATTTTAATCCGCAGTGTTCTTGACGTCAGCTCTTCAGTTCAGTTCATCTGACAGGTCTTTGATTTGATGATTTGAACAGCAGGGATAAAAAGATCAGCAAATGTTAAGTTTTTTAAGAAGATCTTGTTTTAAACTGCAGAAATGTAGCTAATTAATAATCAGAAATAATGTTTATTAAAGTAATTGTATAAACTGAAATATTAAATGCTGTTCTTCTTTTTTGTTGGATTATTTGCAGGTTGTCGCCGTGACGACACCGTAAGTAATGTTCTGTGCTTGGATTGACTTATTTTCAGACTAGTCTTATGTAACTGTAATAAACTTTGTTTTTTTCCTCTTTTCAGAACTGTCTGTATCAACAGTAACAACTGGATCTTTGTTTCCTCACTGCTGTCTGACAAGAAAAGAAACTTCTAAAATAGTTCACCCAACGCCAGCAAGCATCTGTTTATTTTTCCTTTCTCTCTACTTTGACTGAAAGTACGTTTGATTACTGGAACCAGTGATGGTCAGAGTAAAATGTTCACTCAAACCTTCATCAGTGTCCTTTGTTTCATTTTATTCTCACATGCTGCAGAACAAAGTCCTGTATTTGTTAATGTAATTACAACAATATAATTCTGCAGAGACTATCTTGAGCACAGACACAATAATTGGAAACATTTGTGATATTTAAAGCTTCTTTTGATGCTTCGTAGCTACAGTTGATCTGCAAATAATTTATTTCAGCTGTGCACCTGAAATGCTGACATGACAAAAAGTCAAAAATGAAATATCATGTTGTGTCAGTAAAGTTTCTGGCACTTTCTATCGTTATTGTTCAGTCTTAAAACAGTTAAAAGGCGTCCTGGGATTCAGAACACCACATCCTACCTTAAATGGTGAATAAAAGGCGCTTGTGAATGTTTGTTTGAAATAAATGTATTGAAATAAACCTGCTGATCTTTGGAATTTGATGCTGGGTTCCAGCTGGTCGGCGTGTTCAACACTGGATCCAATTCAGCACGTAGATCCAAGAGCACTGATCCATTAATCAGTCATCATCAGGGGCCAGGAAATCCTGGTGGTCCCTGAAACCCTTTTCTGTCCTGATCCATTAGTCCTCCAGGAGTACCAGCATCTATTACGCAGCAGATCTGCTCTGATATAAAGTGAAGTTAAAGGTTTGAGATGAAGGCATCTTCAAATTAACAGAAAGTCCTGAATTCTCTATCAGTGAATCAACTAAATCCATGGATGAGGTCCAGCAGGGAATCATCTATGACACCCTGGATTTCTATAGAAGGAAGGAAAATAATGTTCCAGCAGCTTCAGATTCAGTCGGTGGTTCAGTTGAGCGTACAGTTGTGTTCAAAATAACAGCAGTGTTTTCAAAACGTGAGTAAAGCTCAAAATATTTATAATAGTTTTTTATTTTAATTCATTGGGAACACTGCACATTATATTTTACATCAAAACATGAAGAAAAAGTATCAATATTTTAATAACTTTACAGAAAATGAAGGAAACAATGATATTGGGCTATTCAAAAAATAGCAGCGTCAGCATTTTTCATTACAAACTCAAATATTTACTCAATAAACTGAAAAAAACCCATTAAGATTTAGCATTTGTGTGAATCACTAAACTTATGTTTAGTTGTATAACCACTGTTTCTGAGAACTGATCACATCTATGCTGCGTGGAGTCCACCAACCTCTGGTACCTGTAAACAGGATGATTGACAACCTTCCACAGTTCCTCTGCATTTCTTGGTTTTGCCTCAGAAACAGCGTTTCTAATGTCCCACAAGTTTTCTACTGGATTAAGGTCCGGGAACTGGGCTGGCCAGTCCATAACCTCAATGTTGCTGGTCTGGAACCAAGATGCTGCTGCTTACTGGTGTGTTTGGGGTCGTGGTCGTGTTCAAACACCCATTTCAAGGGCATTTCCTCTTCAGCATGAGGCAGCATGACCTCTTCAAGTATTTTGATAGATGCAAATTGATCCATGATCCCTGGTATGCCATAAATAGGCCCGACACCATATGATGATGCTTGCACCACCATGCTTCAGAGTGTACTGGGGCTTGAATTCAGTGTTTGGGGGTCGTCTGACAAACTGTTTGCAGCCCTTGGACCCAAAAGGAACAATCTTACTTTCATCAGTCCATAAAATGTTTCTCCATTTCTCTTTAGGTCAGTCAGTAAGTTCTTTGGCAGATTGTATCCTGTTCAGCATGTCTACGTCTCTCCCATAAGGAGGTCTCACCATCTCTATTCTTGGCCACTTTCAGTCCAGTCCGCGTTTAAGGGCTCTGTCACTTTAATGCAAATAAGCTGTTGCTGGCCACGCCCCATCTAGGCCTATTCAATGACCATAGCATTCTGGGTAAAGTAGTATTTCTGTGCAACCTCGTTTTCAAAAAAAAAAGAGGTGGTTTTTATGGTTTTTATAGTCCTACAGTTGATGGTAATGGTTTGTATCTTTAACCACTGAGTTAACCCCCGTTGGTTGAAGACGGGGAGTTTTAGTGCCACGCCTCTAGCTGAATATTAATTGTTGGTGTTGTTTTTGTTGTTTTTATTGTGACTGGCTATAAAATTAATTGCCCATTGGGGCATGAATAAAGATCTATCTATCTATCCAATAAAAATGATGTGATCAGTGACCACAGAGGGTCAATAAATTATGGAGCTGGAGAAGCACTGATCATCAGAGATGTTGTGGTCTGGACCTGCTGGACCTGCTGGACCTGAGTGGCCAGCGAGTGGAGTTGCTCTGGAGGTCAGAAGTAATTTATGATGGAGCTCGACAATTTCAGCTCAGAACATCATCTTCCTCACAGCATCCGTGTGAGGTGGAGGACTGTACTGTGGCCCAAAAAGTCCGTTTTCTTTTTCTGAAGCCATCCTAGGAGCGTACATGCAGCTGGACAGGCTGCATCTACATTTTCCAAGAAACTTTGCAGATTGCTGAAGTGTTCTATGTGAATAAAGAAAGAAAAAAATCTTTCTCTTTTCTTAACTTCTAATTTTTACTGCTTAGCTGCCAGGGACCAGCAACAGCACCACAGCACAAGTCTTCAGGAAAGGTGTGTTGATACATTTTTGTCATCATTTTGCACCTAATATATCAAAATACCTGATACACAATTTATTTTATTTTATTTTATTTTATTTTATTTTATTTTATTTTATTTTATTTTATTTTGTTTTGTTTTGTTTTATTTTATTTTATTTTATTTTATTTTATTTTATTTTATTTTATTTTATTTTATTTATATTTTTTTTAATTATTATTATTTTTAATCTAGTTATTTATTATTATTTTAAATATTTATCTTTAAATTATTTGATTTAACGATTTTACTTTTTAATTTGTTCACTCCAGTGTTTTTCCTCATGGGGGTCTTCCACACCAGGGGCTACGCCTACTCGGCTTGTGGGGTCGTCGCTGTGGGGGTCGCCCTGGTCGGGGTCGCTGGGGGGCCATGATCTGGGTGGTTTTCCCATGGTGACGCCCTCTTTGGTCATTTGTGGGGTGTCTTCTGCTGTGGACAGATCCCCAAGACATCGTTCCTCACCTCACTGTCAAGCCAGATGTTTATGTTTTATGTTTATGATGTTTATGTTTATATCTTCAGTGTGTATGTGTGTGTGTGGGGGGGGTGGGGGGGGTGGGGTGTGTGTGTGTGTGTGGGGGGGTGTATGTGTGCTGTGTGGGTATGAATATAAGGAAATGTGTGAAAATGACCTGATTTTGATTTTGTGAGTTTTTATATGTTATTGTTGATTTTATTATGCAAAGCACGTTGGACTATAATGGTATGAAAAGTGCTATATAAATAAAGATTTGATTGATTGATTGATTGATTGAGCTTAAAAACCTAAATGAATAACAACGCGAGCAGGAGATGAGATGTTCATGCGTCAGAGGAAACTGAAGGTTGTGTGTTTGTGTATCCTCAGAGCGAGATGGAGGAGTCGGTGGAAATTGTGGTGGAGACGGAGGCAGAGGTTGGTGCGAGCGGCTACAGCGTGACAGGCGGAGGACAGCGAGGGATCTTTGTCAAAGATGTCCTCAAAGACTCTCCAGCTGCCAAACATCTCAGTCTACAGCAAGGTACCTGCTGTCATTTCTGATTCCTTCAGGAAGCTCTTCCTGCGACTATAACTTCGCACAAACTGTCTACTTGAGTTTTGAAAACTGTTCTTTTGGGTTTTCGCCTAAAAACACAAGACAGAGACATGCATTAACTCTCAGTTTCTTCACTTCCTTTTGTTTTTCTGAAAATGTTGTTGATATTAAAAACTTGCTTTGATGGAAAGTGAATTTGTCTCATTCTTTTTTTTTCTTCGTATTTGCTCTTTGCTTGTTTTTATGTTGCACATACTGTACAGGGTGCTGCATTATTCAGAAAGACCGTCTAAAATAATGACTTCCACAATCTGAAAGACTTTAAAGGCATAACTCATCCTCTCCCATGTGATGATGCAGAGAGGGACTAGCAGCTATCAACCCAGCAGTGCTGATGGTTAACTTTCAAGCCAGTGTTCGTAAAGTGCTGGTGTGAAGTCCAGATAAATGGGAGGGTGGGTAAGGTTGGACAAAACATTACGCCATTTTCAATACGTGGAGCAAAATGATCCACTTTATGAGCTCAAAAAAGTGAAAAATCTAAAGAGGCTATTTAGTTTTCTGAATTTACTTTTACTCATGACTGTTTCATGCCTCATGTGTCCTTTTGCTTAACTGTTTTATTTTCCAAAACAATAAAGTATGACACAAATGTCAAAGAATGGCTTTAAAATGTACATTTATAAAAAATGACACTTTATCATTCTTACAATTTCAGCTGATGACTTTTCCTATTATTTAAACATCCAAAATACATGATTTTGTTAACTGGATTGATTGCTGCATGTGTTAATTGATAATGTTGTCTGAAGGTGATCAGCTGCTGAGTGCCAAAGTCTACTTTGACAACGTGAAGTATGAAGACGCTCTAAAGATCCTTCAGTGTGCGGAGCCGTACAAAGTCAGCTTCCAGCTGAAGAGGACCGTCACTGGAGCCGAGGTCATCGTGCGGCCAAGAGTTCCCAGTGGGGAGGTCAAAGGTCCCAGAGCCAAGGTCGCCAAAATGGTAACCAGTTGCTTTTCTGCATCTGCATGACAACAGATCACAACGCCACAGCATGGTCCATTTGTATGCCATCTGACACCAGGATAAGATGGAGGAAAGAACTGCAAGTTCAGTGTCAGTAGAGAAGGATTTTCACTAAAGTTCTGTTCTTTCTTTTGTTGGTTATCCTGCATTCAAAGGGTCATGTAACTCCCTCTCCAAAAGTCCTTAGTCTGTGAGGAAGGTTCAGCAGGTTGCTAATGCATCTTAAACTTCTCGAGAAGGTTAATTCTTTAGGGTTGGGAGTCACAGAGCATCTTAAACTATGATACAATACACAATGCAAGGTCCACGATATACACCAATAACATCAAAATACAATGACTTTGCAATATCCAAAATATTACTCAGCAATACATCACAATTTCTGTCTGAATAAAAATACAAAATACCAGTGAAAAGTTAAAAGGGTAATGTTAGAAAGCAGTAGCCTATTAGTCTAAACAGACCTGCTGAGCAAATTCAAATTTTCTCAGCAGGTCCGACTAGCTACGATCCATTTAAGCTAATTAATTATGCTCAAAAGTCAGATCAGTCTATCCTCGCAGAGTCTCTATGAGGGTTTGACGTGATGACAACAGAGCTGAGATGTTGTAGTCTGGATGTTGAACAGTGGTTGTTTGAATTGGCTTTCACATCAACAGTTAATTAAAGACTTCTGTGACAGTCTCTTAGAGATTGTGGTGGATGAAGTCCATCTCATTTACAACTTAAACTTGCTCTAACAATGATAGATGCTATTCAAGAAGTAATGTGTGTATTTGAGAGCACCGGTTATTCTCAAATTATGCTGCAAAAGTGGCAACAATTGTTGGATTCCATTTTCCATATTTGGGGATCTCGCCACGACTCTCTCCCCCTGGCTAGTTTGAGTCACTCTGAATATGTCACCTTCTTCATTGCTCTGATTGGTTGTGGTGCTAACCAAGCATGCATGCAAAGAAGCAACAGATGGTCCTCCTGAATGAGGGCTCTAGACTCATTTTCAGACCCTATATCTGTACAGATGTGGCCCTGATCTATAGAAGGCAAGAAAAATATATGATATACTAATCCAATAGCAGCAAGACTAGGACACAGTCCAACCTGCTTCTGTCAAATAATCAAAATTAGAGTTTCCATTCACTTTTTAAGAATCCCAAAGGTCATCTAGTTACGTTCTCTGAGATGGTGTTAACTGGTCCCATGGTCATTCATGTTTCTGCTCCAGAGCGTGAAGGGCACCAAGCCGTTCAAGGCCCAGAAGAGGAGAGGTGGTCGTTTTGGTCTGAAGAGGCTGAAAGAGAAGCGCAGAGAGGAGATGGTGATAGAGGGAACGCCACCCAGGCTGGAGGCAGGTGACGTGGATGTGGAGTTTTCACTCCCGAAATTCAAACAAAGGAGAAGCACAAAGGAAGCCGGAGCAGTTGGAGGAACAGCAGCCGTGGGGAAGGCAAAGAGGAGGATCAGGTTGGTCTTCTTTGTGCTCTCTTTATGTGATGTGGGCTCTTAGAGACCAAACCAGCAGTCAGCTGTTGGGAAGATTGGATTCGTTCAGTCTTTTGGTGGTGTAAAGCACTTTTGGTTCTGGGGGATCCCAGTGATAAAGTTAACCCTGTTCCATGCAGTAAATGAGTCCTGTATCCTGTATGTAAATGTTTAAACTGAAATGCAGGTTTTTGAGACTAATTACATTAAAATACGCCTAACTGAGCTACATCTATTTTGAAAGCTAAAAATTGAGCTTGAAATAGCTCAACTACGTTGTTTGGGTAATATTTTTTACCTTGTTCATTGCGTAGTTATGTCCTCGTAGGCCCCCGTCATAGTTGGCAGCTGGATGTCATTTCCTTGGTGTGTTCAAGTATGATGTGAGCTGGAAAGACGATAGTGACAAGAACAGACACAGCTGGCGGGTCGTCTCTGTTGGTTCTTGACAATGGCTTCTTGTTTAATAATCCTAAAAGCATGAACACTCTAAATGTAGCTGTAAATATTAAACTCAGTCCCAGTTTTCTTGCAAAGACATTGAAAGATTGTCGAATAAATAACATGTTGACCTGAATATAAGGCAACACCAAGGCTTTCAGGGCACATCTTTAGGAAAAAGATTAAAACACGCCACAACCTTCTTCTAGCTGGCTTTGAGCTCGGCAGTACATGTGTCTACCTGTTTGGAGAGGTAGTTTCTATTTTTGTTTTCTTACACCTCCATTGTTTTTTTTACCAAGACTTCTTGGGTTTTCCATTGCTGCATACTGCCTTAAACGCATCATTAAAACGTCTTCCTATTGGTTTCCTCAATAATTCTGCATTTAAGTTGCTTTGTCCAACACCTCACCATCTTTCCACACCTCTCTACTTCCCTGTAACTGTTAGAGACCGTTGACGAGACAGGATCACCACTCGGTTAGCCGTCAGTGCTGATCATTTCCTTTTTGAAATGATGGGAAAGTAGCCCTGAATTTCTTGTTATGTTTTGTTCTTCCTCTCACACTGAATCAGTGCCTTTAATCTCCTCTGCATAGAGAAATCTTTTGGAGATTTTATCCACATCACATTATCTATGAAAGGATAAATGTGTAGCTTCTTTATGTTGGAGCTATGTGATTGACGCTCTGCAGCATCGCAGTAGTACACCATGGTTGTTTATGGTAGAAAATAATGGAAAGTGAATAGTCTGTAGGGCTTGTTTTGGTTTATTGCTTTATTTACCTGGAGGTTGCTACAAAGAGCCCCAAATGCAATGTATTACTGCCACCTAGTGGATAAAAATAGGACCAACTCACGGTACTCTGTTAGTCTCTTTTGTAAGTGACACATTCAGGTTGCTGGCACTGCACCATCAGTTGTTGTCTAGACCCCAAATATAAGACAACCCAAGTTTGGTATATTACAGTAATTTTTATTCTCTACGCACTTTCTTCCAGATTCCCACACATGAAAACAAAAGGTTACACTGGAGCAGAGGTGGGGGGCAGAGCGGAAACAGAACCTCTTGAAGGGCACGTGGATATCTCCTCACCTGAAATACATGGGGGTAAAGTGAAAGTCAAAGGAAAGGGACCCAAGTTTGGGATCGCATTTCCAAAGTCTAAACAGACAAAGTCGGGTTCTTCTTCCCAAACCGGATCTGTGGAGCTTAAGCCTCCAGGAGTAAACATCCAGTCACCCTCAGTGGAGTTCAGCTTGGCCGGCAATAAAGATGTGGAGAACACCAAGTTTAAAACGCCTGATGTGGAGTTTGCACTTCCTTCAGGAAAAGCTGATGCATCTTTACCCACTGTCAAGGGAGCGACAAAAATCAAAGTTCCTAATGTGCACATAAAAGGAGGAGCTAATGAAGCTGAGGGGAAAGTTCATGTAGATGTAGGTAAGGGAGATGCAAAGCTCAGAATGCCAAAGCTGAAACTACCCAAAGTTAGACTCTCACGTCATTCTGACGAGATTGATGCTAACATCAAGCTAAAAGCTGAGGGAATGAAAGTCCCTGATTCTGACATAAAGACCCCTAAAGCAGAAATACAAGTAGATGAGAAGATTAGTCTTCCTGAGGCACCAAAAATGGAAGGTAATCTCTCAGGAAAAGGGGCATGCATTCAAATTCCCTCAGTCGATATTTCTGAATTAAATTTGAAGGGAAGGTGTGACACAGATGTCACTCTCCCTGAGCGAGAAGGAGCAGTGAAAGCAGGAGTCAAAATGCCTGCTGTCAATGTGTCTGCACCTGATATTGATTTGGAATTCAACAAAGGACGAAGAATTCCTGATGAGGTGGAAGGCACTTTTAAAGGTCCTAAAATTTCCATGCCAAAGGTTGACATCTCCTTCCTAAAGATGGGCTCTACTGATGTGGATATTAAATGTCCGGAAGGTGAAGTGAAATTCAGTCCACCTACTGTTGACATCTCTCTCCCAAAAGTGAAGTCAGAGAGTGGAGATGTGAATATGGATTATTATGTTGGAGGGAATGGAAAGTTCAAAATGCCAGAGTTTGACATAAATATCCCCAAAATTAAGTCATCAGAACAGGAAATGGAAGGGGGTTTCAAGCTACCCAAAGTAGACCTGATCCTTCCCAAAGGCAAAGCAGAAATGAGTGGTGATGGAGCAGGAGGAGCAGGCCACTTGCCATCATTTGACATTTTGCTGCCAAAAACAAAAACAGGGGAAGTGCAGGTTGTCAATGAAGGACCCGCAATGAAAGGTGGTAAATTTAAAATGCCTGAAGTTGACATTTCTCTACCCAAGGGCAAAATGGAGGGAGATGCTGAAAAGGATGGTAAATTCAAAATGCCAACTTTTGATGTGTCTCTTCCAAAGCTGAAACAACAAGAGGGCCACATAGAGGGCCCTGAACTTAAAGGTGGAGCTGAAATTCATGTACCTTCTGTTGATCTATCTCTGGCAAAAGGAAAAACAGAGGGCGACATTGAAATTGAGGGTCCAACTGTAAAAGGAGGAAAGTTCAAAATGCCTTCACTCAATGTCAGAATGCCTAAAATAGGATCATCTGGAGCTGAAGTTAACCTAGAAGGAACTGAGATTAAAGGGGGGATGTCATCAGCAGATATTTCTTTACCACAACCCAAGGGTGAAATTGACATTGAGGGGAAAGTAAAAGGAGGCAAATTTAATGCTCCTTCTGTGGACATTTCCCTGCCAACAATGAAACCTCTTGAAGGAGGCGTGAAACTAGAGGGCCCTGAACTTCCAAATGTGGACTTCACCTTTCCCAGTTTCAACAATGAGAGTGACGCGAAGCTCAAAAGCAGGGGTGATGGGAAATTTAAGATGCCATCATTTGACATCTCTCTTCCTGCAATAAAATCACCTGATGGGGATGTTGAGATTGAAGGTGCAGAAGGCAAAGAAGGAACGTTCCAGATGCCTTCTTTAGACATGTCACTACCCCAGGTCAAAAGAGAGGGAGGTGGTATTGACATTAAGTGTCCTGAGTTTAAAGTTAAATCACCAGAGGCAAATGTTGACTTGAAAGGGACTGAGATTGGAGGGAAAATTAACATGCCTACGGTTGACATCTCTCTTCCAAAAGGTAAAGCAAAGGGCAAGAAAGATATTGAAGGACCCTCGGGCAAAGGAAGCAAGCTAAAGATGCCTTCTTATGACGTGTCCCTTCCAAAAGTGAAGACACCTGAAGGGAATATCGAGGGACCTTCAGTTGATGTTTCTCTCCCAAAGGGAAAAGTGGAAGTTGACATTGAAACAAAAAGTAAAAAAGGACATTTTCATTTGCCTTCATTTGATGTTTCACGGCCTAAAGGAAAATCAAAGCAAGGTGACATCAATATCAAAGGTCCTGAAATAAAAGGTGGAGAAATAAAAGCACCAACTGTTGAAATCTCAGCCCCTCAAGGGACATTTGATGGAGATGTCAAACTTGGCGGTAAGGGAAAAAGAGGTGAATTCAAGCTGCCGTCTGTAGACGTCAGTCTACCTGGAGTGAAATTTCCTGAGGGAGATGTGAATTTTCAAGGTCCAAAAGTCAAAGGTGGGAAGTTTGAAATGCCAAAGATTGACCTCTCGTTTGCTAAAGGAAATGCAAAAGGAGACATTGATATTGACATTCATTCTAGAAAAGATGGAAACATTGAAATACCTTCCTGTGATATTGGACTTCCTACAGGCCAAGTCACAGCCGGCATAAATGTTGAAGGTCCTGATGGAAAAATGGGAAAATTCAAAACACCCAAATTTCCTGCAAAGCTGAGCTTTCCAGAGGGTAATGTCAATGTGGAAGTGCCAACTGTTGATGTTTCACTTCCTAAAGGAAAAATTGATGGAAGTGTTGACATTGATGGTCATGGAGCCAAAGAAGCAAAATTCCATATGCCTTCAATTGACATCAATCTTCCAAAGATAAAATCAAACGATGTTAATATTGGTGTTAAAAAACCTGAAGGTCAAGGGGGAAATTTTGACATGCCATCATTTGATGTTTCAACAACTAAGATAAAATCTCCTGACGTAAACGTAAGCCTCAAAGGTCCAGATGTTAAAGAAAAACAAATCAGTATGCCAGGTGTTGACATTTCAATACCGAAAGCAACAGGTGATGTTGATATGAATGTTGAAGGTCCTGAGGGGAGAGGTGGAAAGATGAAAATGCCAAAATTTGACATTTCATTGCCAAAGGTGAACTTTCCTGAGGGAGATGTAAAATATAAAGGACCTGAGCTAAAGGGCAGGAAAATTGAGATGCCAGACATTGATATTTCTGTTCCAAAAGGAAAAGCAGAGGGTGAAATTGAAGTTGAGGGACATGGAAGCAAAGGACGAAAGTTTCATATTCCATCTGTTGATTTTTCTCTACCTAAAATGAAAGTTAAAGGGCCTGAGGTAAACATAGAAGGTCCAGAACTTAAAAAAGGAGAAATCATAATGCCAGACATTGACATTTCACTTCCCAGAGGGAAAACTGACTCTGACCTCAGTGTTGAAGGTTCTGAGATAAAAGGAGGAAAATTCAAAATGCCCAAATTTGACATTTCTCTTCCAAAGACAAACCTGTCACAAGGCAAAATGGAAACACCAGCAGTTGATATTTCACTTCCAAAAGGAAAAGTAAAGGAAGCACCAGACATAGATGTCAGTTTCAAGAGTCCTAATGTGGAAGGAGGGAAGATCAAAATACCAACTGTTGACATCTCAGTTCCTAAAGGAAATATTGAGGGTGACTTTGACATTGAGGGTCCTGAGACAAAGGGAGGGAAGTTTAAAATGCCAAAATT
>JBAMYA010018030.1:0-43006 GCA_037176975.1 Arrhamphus sclerolepis | reverse complement strand
TTTGACATTCTAATTTTTGTTTTGTTTTTTTTTTTTTTTTTTTTTTTCCCTCCCTTTTTCACCCTTTCCCCCTCAGACCCCCAGTAATTTGAAGGGTTTCAACCCTGGGAGAAATTCTTGGGGGGGGGGGGGGGTACAGGTACAGGTACAGGTTAGGATTGTTTTCTATGCACACAAAATAGGCAACTTGTAGTCACCGAGTGGTTACCAGATGAGTTCCTGGTCCAGAGCATTCTAGAGTCAGGTGTCAGGTAAAGGTTTGCTAAAATGAGGTTAACTATCCTAAAATAAACCAGCAATTCAAGAACTGACTGGAAGAAGAATCTGGGTCTTGCAATGGTCCAAAGTCCAGACCTCAGTCTGACTGAAATGATCTAGTAGTCAAAGGCCGCGGAAACAACACTTCATTATGCTGAATTACAGCTGCTTAAAGGTGATTTTAAGAGTCAATAAATCAACAGGTGCACTTAATTTTTCCACACTGCTTCTGCATTTTGACTTGATCGTTAAACGACAGCGTAATGTGTCATCAGCTTTTATCATTTTAAGGCTAAATGTCCCGTTTGCAAAACATTCAAGAGTAAAGCTCAAAGTTGTCATAGCTTTTATTTTCAAACATGCAAATTCATCAGAAAAACAAAATCAAACCATGAAGAAACATTTTTCCCATTCATATTCCTGTCAAATTCAAGGAATTTTGAATTGACTTGAAAATGACTGAAATGTCAGAAGAAAGTCGACTTTTATAGTCAGGAAACTGGTCAAAGAAACTTTGAAAGTATTATTAAACACTTCTGAGAGAATTAAATGAATGGTTTGTCTGAACATCCTGTGGCTGTTTGTCCTGGTATCACTGGGGTAGGAATCATTTTGGACAGGGTGATTTCTTGAAAAAGTTTAAATAAAAACCTTCAATGGTGTTACTTCTCCTAAATTAATTGGTCATGGCTCCAGACTTTCTTGTGTGTCCTATTTATATCAAATCTGTGGAAAAACAAGAAACTGTAAATGAGAGAATTAAGAAATTCCTTGTATTTGACAGGACTGGGAATCATTTTGGACTTCAGTGTATATACATTTATATATAGTGTGTGTATGCTGCTTATTGGTGTGTTTGGGCTCGTTGTCATGTTGAATCATTCGTTTCAAGAACATTTTCTCTTCATCGTCAGACAGCATGACCTCTTCAAGTAATCTACAGTTTCAAACTGACCCATGACCTTTGGTATGTGATGAATAGACCTGACTCCATAGTGTGAGTATGATGTTTCTCATACTATGGAGTCCGACAGTGTTCTGTGGATTGAATTCAGTGTTAGGGGGTCACGTCATGAACTGTCTGTGGCCCCCAGACCCCAAAACCAACAATCTAGCTTTCACCAGTCCACAGAATGTTTCTCCACTTCTCTTCAGGCCAGTGTTCTTTGGTAAATTGTAACCTCTTTCTCTCATCTTTTTCAACAGTGGGACTTTGAGGGGGCTTCTAGCTGATATCTTGGCTTCACATAGATGTCTTCTAGCAGTTCCTTTAGATCTTTTTTTATTGCCCCAGAACTGATCTTTTGCTCAGTGTTTTGTCTATTCTTTCATCCATTTGAGTGTACTTTTCCATTTTTTTCCCCCAGTTCTTTCTGGTTTTGGTTTCCATTTAAAAGCATCAGAGATCATTTTAGCTGGGCAGCCTCATTTTCTGCTCTTCTCTGTATGTTTTCACCCCTCCAATCAACTTTTTAATGCCCATACACTGTTTTTCTGAACAATGTCTGGACATTTTAACTAGAAAAATGCTGTTCCTGCGAAACAGCGTGAGAATGCCTATCTGCTGAATGAATCACCAGAAAATGCTGAAGAAATTTGAAGAATTACCTTAAGAAAAGTCTGAAGCTTTGTGGAAAAAAGGCTAAAAATTAGAGAAGTAGCTTAAGTGTTTAAAGTTGAAAAAAAGTTAAAATTAGAGTAATAGTTGAAGTGTTTGAAGCTGAAACAAAATAGGTAAAAAAGAAAACATTAGTTGAAGAAATCTTAAGACAAATATTAGCTGAAGAAAGTATAAGATGAAAAAAAGGCTTAAAAGCTAAACAATTTGATACCAAACTTGTTGAAATGAGTTGGAAAATGTTGGATGCTAGTTGAATGCTAGTTCAAAAACAAAATATCTGAATATGAATATTTGAGTGAATTGTAAAGGAGCAAAACTAACAGCTGAAGACCATTTAACCCATCTAAAGATATAAAAGTAGTAGTAGTAGTCTTCAACCATGAGTACCACAAGGGTTTGAGGAACACATATATGTCCTTATTTTTTTCCTGAAGTGGAAAATCACCACACAGTAGCAGTTTAAAAACAGTGCTCATTTCAGGAGTTTAGAAAACGATTTGAGAAATCTCCCAAAGAAGAATTTGTCAGGTTCGTCGCACTCCGAGGGTCCGAACTCAAATTCTATAAGGAATAGAGATTCCATAGTTACATTTCAAGAAAGAGGACAAAGAAACCTATTTTGATGTATTATTTATGTAGGTTGAACAAAAGGTGCAGATGTGAAAGATGTTCAGATGTGCAGATGTTCTTTCTTCCCACTGTCCTAATTCTCCTCATCTCCTTCTTACCCAGCTGGTCTTCAGCAGGAGGGTCCCCCTAAGAGCCAGGTTCTGCTCAAGGTTTCTTCCCATGAGGGAGTTTTTTCTTGCCACAATATATTATAATAATATTACTTTTCCAATCAATTGAAGATAGCGCTGTTTGAATGGTTTAATATGATTGGATTGTGAGTAAATCGATTCCCACATGGGATGCGTTCTTTTGATTGGCTGAAACAAGGAAGATATCTGATAGGTTGCAGATCATTCCTGTTAGAAAAAATGCATTTGTGAGTTGGAGCCAAGGCAGGAGAGTCTCAAAATTCACTCTCAAATGCCGCGAAGTCCACAGAACAGAAACTGCTTGTAAATCGAGTTATATTTGTGTGCATCAGAAATACATGTGTGAGTCTTGTCCTGTACATTTGCGCATCGTACTGTGCATTCGTGCCAGTTGAGGCTGTTCTAAGTCCATAGATCTGTGCTTTGTGATGATCATACAACATAGAGATCAAGAAGACGAGCTGTACAACAAAATAAACGACTTCTTTAAGAAATCATAATGAAATAAAATTTTAAAAACACACACAATGATAGCACAATGAAAGATGAAATACTTGCATTTTAAACACACTTTCATATTCTCTGACTGTTTTTTCAATTTTTCTTTTTAGTTATTAAAAAAACAGTTATTAACATGAATTGAAAATTCTAAAACACTTTATACAAGTGTTAAAGACCTGTTTTACCTTGCACGGCTACAAATGTGCAGGTTCTCTGAATGTGGAAAGGCTTTCAAGCTCTGCAGGGGCTTTACTCTTTCAGCTCCCACAACGGACATGGCTGCTAAAGTTTAACACTGCTAGAAGGTTCGTTGGCATGTGTACTCAAAGACACGTAAAGCTGTGATAAAATATATATTAACCAAGATTTTTAGTTGTTGACCTTTAATAATGGTATTAAGATGAAACCGGTGGATACCCAGTAAGGTTTCAGTAACTGCAGCCTCTTCGTATGAAAGTCGTCCGTTTAATCCATTCAGGAATCAAAGACTCGGTCAAGATGGTGCAGCTCCAACAAGCCGAGTGTGTAGAAGGTCTTCTGTTCACCACAAACCCCTGAGATTCCAAGAGCTTTGGTCCAAAGTCTGGTCTAACCTGTCTTGTTCAGGTTAGAGGGCAGAAGGGGCAGCTTGGGCTCAGTTATCGTCAGGACAGTTGAGGGTGATGAGCTGAGGAGAAAAATGCCATGTTTATACAATATGAAACTAAAAATGAACGTATTTGTTTTGAGGTGTGTGATCTGCAGCAGCCTGCCTCATCACGTGACCCTGAAATCCAAGAGCGGTGATGAAGACGTTGATGAGGACAGTGAAGAAAACAAAGACTGTGGCCGTGTTGTTCATCCTGTTCAGCCTGGTGTGTTTCCTTTCATCGTTCAGATCATACTTCACTGCTGGCAGAAAATCACAGCAAAACAGAAGAAAAGCAACATGAAACACAAAGACAGAGGCTCCACAGCAGACACAGTTAGTTCTGACAAAAACAAACAAAAAGCATTAAGAGAACACACATATTTCACTGCTCTGAAGGGTTTCAGTAACAGTCCTTCATGTTAGAGAATAAAACAGGAGCCAGAAGGAGAAAACAATGTAACCAATGAAAACACCCAATGTTCTACCATTTTCTGTTGTTCACAGCTGTTTGATTTCTCATTTTTCTGAGCGGTTTGGTTTCATTTGGAATTTGGAATCTGATCTTCTAAAAAGGTTGATAATGAACATTTGTTCTTAAGTAGTCACAGATGCACAAACTGGTTTCATCTTGTTATTGTGTCATTAATGTAGGTATCAGGCACAATAACAGGATGGTGGACATGTTGTCAGGTAGATGGCTTTGTTTTTGTTTTGTTTTGTTTTGTTTTGTTTTGTTTTGGTTTGTTGGGGGTGGGGGGAGGCAACTATATAACACATTTTAAAAACTTATTGGACTAGTAAAGCTTGTTGAAAAATTCCTGGATGTCCCTGGAACTGATGTCATCTCGAGGACAGCATATGTTTCTGTAAAATCTAGAATCTCACTGGAACTTTCCAAATTAATGCTGCCACAGAATCTTAAATTTTCTTTGCCAATAACACTGGTAGGACCTCTGTCATCACAGACTTGCTGCTGATCTTCTTTTATTTATTTATTTTTTGTCTTTGATCTGGAGCAAATAAAATTATAATTTGTTAAACCACAGTGCTCAGTGTCTTTTTTTTTCTTTTTTTCGGATATTAGATGTGCAGAAATAAGCCCACAGACTGGGACTCAAACTTGGAGCCCAGGGGACACCAGATAGCTGAAATCATTGAGAAGTTGCCCATGTACTCATGAATAAAAAGAAAACATGGAACAGTGGTGAACCTTGCCAGGAGCAGCCGACCTTAATGACCCCAAGAGAGCAGCATCGACTCATCCCAGAGGTCACAAAAGACCCCACAACAACATCCAAAGACCTGCAGGCCTCACTAGCCTCAGGTAAGGTCAGAGGCCAGGACTCCACCATCAGAGAGAGACTGGGCAGAAATGGTTCCAGGACCAGAACCACTGCTGAGCTAAATGAACATAAAGGCTCGTCTTAGTTTTGCCAGAAAACATCTGGATGATCCCCAAGACATTTAGGAAAATAATCTGCGGACCGACGGGACAAAAGTTGAGCATTTTTAAAAAGGAACATCATAGCAGCAGTAAAACACGGCGGTGGTAGTGTGATGGTCTGGGGCTGTTCTGCTGCTTCAGGGTCTCGAAGGCCTGCTGTGCTAAATGGAACCATGAATTCTGCAGTCTACCAGAAGGAGAACGTCCAGCCACCTGGGTTCTGCAGCAGGGCAATGATCCAGAACGCACCAGTGAGTCCAGCTCTGAATGTCTGGAGAAAAACTAAATGAAGACTTTGGAGTGGCCTCATCAAAGTCCTGACCTGAATCCCACTGTGATGCGGTGGTATGAACTTAAAAGGTGGTTCATGCTCCAAAAGCCCCCCAACGTGGCAGAATTACAACAACTCTGCAAAGATGAGCGGCCTGACATTCCTCCACAGCTGGAAAAGACTCAATGCCAGTTATCACAAATGCTTGATTGCAGTTGTTGCTCCTAAAAATGGTCCAACCAGTTATTAGGTTTAGGGGCAATCACTTTTTCACACAGGGCCACGTAAGTTTGGATATTTTTCCCCATTAATAATAGAAACCTTCATTTAAAAACTGCACTTTGTGTTTACTTGTGCTATCGTTCTCTAATAATTAAATTTGTTTGGTGATCTGACACATTTCAGGGTCACAAACATGCAAAAAGCTGGTCAAGTCTTGAATAATGTTTGATGAAGATTTAAAACAGTGAAAAAAATTCTGATTTACTTGCCTATGAAGACAAGTAGAAGCCCCACTATGACCTGGAACGTAATGGACAGAGCCAGCAGGACAATGAGGGGGATGTAGAAACGATACTGGGGCCCCACGTTGAGAACTGTCTTTAACTGGGAGGAATTGGCCATCAGTAAGGCCACGTCTAACATGCTCTGAGCTGCACTCTTCTTAGTGGCATAGTGATTGTAGTCAATGTGGAGAGGAGTTCTGACACCTTGAACCTGTGAGGGTAGAAAGGAGAAGTTATGGATAAGAAAACCTTGTGCTCCTGAGTTACAGCTTCAGACAAGAAAGAATATAAAGTAATGTTGCTCTCCTGTGAAACCATCTTTTTTTTCTTTTCATCTGGCATGTGTGAATGATGTCTGAATGTGAAAGGATGTGTGGGAGTGCCACATGAGTCAACGAAAGAGAAAGATCTACCTGCTGTCATTTGAGATACGTAGCTGTGTAGAGACATGTCTTTCTGGAATTCCTTTGCAACAGCATTCCTCCCAATCAGTCGTACCAGAATCATAATAAAATGTATCCTTTAATTAGATTATTAACTCGAGATCTTTTATTTCACGTCTCTCTGACATGCTTTGGTTAAAAAACAAAACAAAAACAACAACATAGGGATGACGTACAACTGCTCTCTTCTTAATCATGTCTTTACACTTCATTTATAGTAGCTGGTTTTATGGAGACGTAAAAAAGCAACCTGACTGGTTCCTCCATCGTCCCACTCGTTTTGTTTCAGTTTTTACATGCTAACATTAAGAACTTTTGCTTATACGGCCAAGATACAGATATGTGTACAACATGATCCTGGCCCACTGATGCTGCGATCAAATGAAAACTGAAAATAAAAATTTAAGGAAAAGCCAAGAATAATGTTAAACCTAACTGACTTCGAGGCATCTCACAGCTCACAGAGACACTGAGGGTTGAATCAAAGCGACGGCTTCTTTGTTCTTGAAGAAATTCTGACCTTTTATGCAGAAAGCAACATCAGTTCAAACTGACTGGTCAGAAGATTCAACTTAGAAGTTGTTGAAACAATGTTCGTCCTTGTCAGGAGGCTCAGTGAACAAAGAAAAAGAAATCCACTCCATGTTTTAATGTTTGTACTTTAAGGTTTGACTGCATTTCCCTTCAGAGATTAAAACCAGTATTTTGTATTTGTATTGAATTGTATTCAGAGTGACAGAGTTTCGTTTTATTAGTGCGACGTCACCTCAGGTTCTTCAACTCCCTCTCACCACTGATGGAAATTTACCATTCAAACCACATCAGTGGGAAAACTTCTTCTTTTCCTTTTTCCAGGGCTTTGCCCAGTCATATAGCATGCTCTGTATGTATAATTCACCGAACCTAGGTGCAGCTCTCATACAGCCACAGAACTTTAAATTATCTCTAGACGCCGGTAATATACGGATGTAAATGTAACTGGGGAGTAATTCCTAAACTGTGTTGTTAAGACAAACACAGAAGGTTAAAAGAACAGCGTATTACCTTTATTTTCTCACCTTTGCTCTGTTCTTTCACAGTAAATGATTTGACATCACAGCAAGAACAGTTCATAGAAAGCTTTTCTACTGTCCCCGAGGCTTTAGTGGGACCTGCTGTTGATGCCATGGACAAAAGTTGTCCTATGAGATTGTATTATGAGTTCACCCAACACCATCAACAGCTCTTTGACCCCTTTTAGACATCTTTGAGTTTCACAACAGAATGTCTGACTATATAAACCTAAAGACAAAAAAAAGCTGTAATATCTACCACTGAAGAGATACTTTTGCACTATAAAACAGATAGAATAGTTTGCTACTTACCTCTACGTCACCAGTTTTATTTAGAGCTATGTTCTCCCTGTTCATTCTGCTTCCCGCATTCATCCTCCTCTCTTGGTTAAATGACTGTCAGCTCTCAGAGTACAGTCGTGCTGCAGCTGTAGGTGTAGTCTGGACACGACTAACTGGTCTGGCAGCTTTTCCTGTTCCAGGATTTCTTTCTTCTTTTTTTTTTTTAACCCTCCAAGCATCCTTTGACTTCAACACATCACAACTGAATTTACTTCAGGCAGCAGGAGGAACAGCATCACCGTGGTAGGATCGACATGACATCACCCTGAATTACAGTTAGGAGACGATTTTATCGAAAGCAAATGAAAAGAGAGGAAAGCAGTTAGAGTAAATTACAAAGTATTTGCAGGTGTGTGCAGCATACAAGTCAGTGAAGTTTGACACAATTTAAGTGAAGGTTTGGAACTTAAAGAGCAAACACAGCTCCAGTAGAAGGTATTCAAGGAAGAGGAGTGTTTTCAAGTGCTTCTTCAAAGTAAAAGGATGACTCCGATCTTATAGCTACTGGTAACTTACTCCATCACTGTCTTCACTGAGATTGCCTTGTTTGAAGAGAAGGCAAGACCAATCGATGCTCTTGTGATGAATGTATGAGGAGGGCTGTAAGCCTTTGCAACTCAGGTTGTACAAGCATGTGAGCACCTTGTGGGCCAGTGTCAGTAACTTGTGTTTTATTTGGGCAGTCACAAGTAACCAGTGTAACTCAATGAACAGAGGTGTAACAGGGACCCTTCTGGGTTAAAGACCAGATCCACCACTGTGTTCTGGATCTTTTGTAGGAGTCTTAACATGAGAACTGGTAGGCCCGCTAGGACGGCATTGCAGTAATTGAGGTGGGATATAACCATGGCCTGTACCAGCAGTTGCATTGCATGTTGAACCAGTTCAGGTCTTGTTTTCTGGATGTTGTAGAGTACAAAACGACATGAAAAGGAGACCGAAGCGATGTGTTCAAAGGAGGATAACTGTTTATCCACCATAACACACAAGTTCTTAGTTACCTTCACAGGAACAAAAGAAGAAATGATTTATGTTAATATTGTGATATTGATTGAAGGATGGGCATTGACAACCAGGTTAGGGTTAGGGTGTTCCCTCATCCAAGCAGTAGGGGTGTAGCAGTGACAAGAAACGTTTCCCGGAGAGGTGGTTTATATGGCAAAGAGAAGGGGTCCAAGCACTGAGCCTTGAGGCGATGCTGCTTAAAGGTGATGAAATGAAGACATTTTTCTTTTCATGAAACTAAAGGAACGCCCAGTAAGATTGGACCAGAACCAAGAAAGCTCTGAACCTGAGATGCCCGTGTTTGAGAGTATAGACAGCAGTATGGTGTGGTTAGCTGTACTGAAGGCAGTGGATAAAGAAGTTTAAGTACAGAGGATTGACCCACTACTCTTAGGGCTTCAGCCAGAGACAGCAGAGCCATTTCAGTAAAGTGGACCTATTATAAACCAAACTGGTTTATATCAAGGTCATTTTATGTGAAGAACCTTTTCTAAATTGCACGTAGGAATGAGTGTGAGCTTGCATGTTTCTTTGTCTATATGCGGTCCTGTGATGGGCTGTCGACTTGTAAAGGGTGTACCCGTCTTTGACCTGAAGAGAGCTGGGATAGGCTCACAGCTGATCTCAAGACCCTACAGAGGACTAGGCAGATAAAGATGATTAATAGATTAATGGATGTTTTGTTGTAATGTTTTGTTTTGTTAGGCGCATTGATGTGAATTTGTTCTTGTGAGTCATAATTCAATTCAATGGGTAATTTATTGTTGCAGTAGTTGCCATTACTCATTATCAAAGGTTCTAGCTGTGCTCAGGATCTGCTGTTGTAGTCTGTGTTTCAGCAGATCTGAAAAAGCCTCTGACTGAAGACTCTGTTGATGAATCATTGTGTTGTGTAGAGGATGTTCATGGTTGTCCATAAAGTTTTATGAAGTATCCTCCTTTGCACAATCAGCTCCAGAGTCCCCAGAACAGAGCCAGTCAGCATGATCAGTTTCTTAAAGTAACTCTGATGCTGCTCATCCAACAGATGATTGCAGACAGGATTGAACTCATCCACAACAGACTGAAAGAAGATCTGCAACATCTGGCTGCAAACACTGAAGGACCTACACTTCCTAAAGAAGGAAAATGTGCTCTGTCCTTTTTGGGGAACAGACTGGACGGGAGATGCAATTGTTGAGATAGACAACAAATATTGTGGTCGATCGAAACAGTTGCATCTCCAGTCCAGTCTGTTGTCCAGGTGAACACTGTACTCCTCCACTTATCTGTGTGCATTTGATAAGGAAATACCACAAATGATAGTCAGGAGATGTGTTTTTCTTCTTCTTCTTTTTTTAAACAAGAAATTAGAACTAAAGCTGCTTCATCCACCTGGCCATTGTTGGTAGGTTAGTTTTAGATGACAATTTGGCTTTTATCACAGAGTCTTCTAACTTATTGCTTTCTTTTAAGCCAACTAATTGTTAGTTTTAAAAGAAGAAAAAAAAAAAGACACTTTAATCTGCTTTTGTTTTATCCTCACACATTAATCTTGAGCAAATTGTCATGGTTTATCATAACACATATTCCTGAATTCTCTTCATTGTGGAATTTTTAAATTATATATTTGATTTGATTTCATCTTTTTATTTAACAGTTTTTAGTGTTGATCCGATCCACAAACGTCTTTTTCTCCCCCGTATCAATAGACTCATAGTAGATATTATTATTATTATTATTATTAGCCTATATACAGTCATTGGATAATACAGACAAATGTTCTTTTACTTCATGCAGTTGAACTTTCAAATAAAGTTAATTTAAAAAAAAACGATTTCAGGGGAAACACTTCCGGTTGTGAACGGAAGTTGTTCCACTGCTTCCGGGTCAGCCAGATCATTGCTCCGTCATGGCGGGCAGCTTCACCTTCCAGGCCGTTGCTCTTCGGTCAGCGCTGCGGGGACTCTTGAGCAGAAGGACGGAGACCTCTGCCGTCGCTGCCGGGCTCCGGCTCACTTCTAATGTCGCTCTACGAGAAGGGAAGACGGAGGTAATAGAGTCCACGGAGGAGTACAGGTTCGTGGAGAGACTCATCCCACCGTCGCGGGTCCCCGAGCCGCCTAAACACGCCGGACCGACTCCCTCCGGATGGATCCCTCCGGCAGACTCACCGCCTCCTCTGCCCTACATGATCCGCCGCTCGCGCATGCACAACATCCCGGTTTACACCGACCTGACCCACGGGAACCGCAAAATGACGCTGGTGCGGAAAGTGGAGGGGGACATTTGGGCTCTGGAGAAGGACGTGAGGCACTACCTGAAGGAGGTGACGGGGAAGGAGCTTCCCACGCAGGTCAACGAGGTCACGATGACGCTGAAAGTCAAAGGTCACGTCGACAAAGAGCTGAAGGACTGGCTGGCGGCCAAAGGCTTCTGAGGGAGGACTGGATGCTGCTGCGGGCCAGAACCACAGCATCAGGAGGAGAGGACTCAGAACACTGCGACCTTTCTGGTGTGGAGTCTCCAGAAACTAAAAACAAACCCAACACTCTACAGATTACAGCTGACATGAGACAGATTTAACCACAGGGTGTAAACGGTGTATATACTTGTAAACTATTAAACAGGAAAATATATGCACAAGCTTGTCTACTTTTTGTCCTCAGCACCTTTCAGGTCAAAGCTCAACCTACAACACAGACGTGGAACAAAAACATGACAGTATGAACAAGAACATCACACTGGCTGGGCTTAGATTTGAAGCTTGAAAAGTTTATTAAGTAGTTCAATCAATATTCATACTGAGCAGTGCAAAAGAAGTTAAAGAAAAATAATTACTGATAATAACTGATTTCAAGCAGTCAAGTTTCGAGGTTCTGAGTCCAGTGCTTGTGATCTGTCCATCAAAGACAGGGAATGAAGGTGGGAAAGACAGTCTCTGATTTGCCTGGTGATTTCCTCCAGTTGGTCGGCTAGAAGTGGGAATAAACAACAACTGTTTAACAACCGACAATAAACATGGTGTACCTGCAGACGTTTGCATCCTAATAACATACGTAAAGTGCGTTTCTCTCCTTTGCTCCAGTAGCGAGGTTGTGTTTGTAGCTGCTTTACTTCCTTAGTGACACATGTAGAAGTTTCTGATACTTCCTTCAGCATCTCCAGCTCCTGAAGGACAAGATGCACATCACCAGAATACGTTAGGGTCATGTTGGCGTTTTATCAAATCTTTTTTTTTTTTTTTTAAAAACCCGATCCTCCGGGAATCCCTCACTACTCCATCCTGCCAGCAGCTTAGATATCAATCAAAAATAATTTAAAGGATATCTTGAGCTTTAAAACGCAGCTGGCTGAAAGAGGAACTAGGAGGGAGGATGCTTCCTGAAGGAGGTACAAGTGAGGATGTAGCCATCTCTTCATCATCCTCAGTGACTGAAAGGTTGTGACAACTATCCATTATTTTTAAATGAATTATAAATATCAAAAAATGACTTAAGTAATGACAAAATAGCAGTAGTCTGCAATAAAACCTGCAATAATATATATATATATATATATATATACACACACATGCATACATACATATATATTTATATATGTACATACATACATACACACACACATATATATGTGTAAAAGGCAGCTAACATTTCTGTAAGACTGCCTGTCAAAAGCCTTGTTTACCGTGTTGCATGCCAGCAGCCACTGGTGGACTCTCTGGAAGATGTCGATTTCTCTGCTGAAGTTGGGGGCGTCTCGATTGCAGTGCGCTTTCAAGTCCGTCTCGTAAACGCGACTGAAGGTCGTCATCAGCTGCTGGAGGTCACAAGCTGCCAAGCGCAACGAGCTCGGAGAGAAGGTCAGACTTTTATCCTCATTCTTCAGGAAATCACACTGAAGAAGACAGACATGAGGACACCACAGAAAGAAAACATTTATCTCCATGAATGACTTTTGTTCCGACAGATATAATTAAAAAAGACTGGGAATACATAGGATTGGGTGAATTTTAGATACTGATATCCACTGGTACCAGTTTTCTTATTTTACTGTCTTTGCAATGACAGAAATGTAATTTAAGCTGTTCTCAATAAGCTTAGATTGAACACTTTTTATGTTATATTATTTTAAAAAATGTATTGAAAGAACAAGAAAGTAAAGGACATTGTGTTTTCCTTTTCAAACAACCCATGCAGAGATGTTCAAGTTAACAAGCTGCAGAATGAAATCTAAGAGAGTTCCATTTGGTCCATTTTTTCTAACACGACTATGGAAGGCATGTTTTAAAGGAACAATGTTCAAACATGACTCAGCAATTCAAGCATCTATGGTGTGATTAGACTGTACAGCTCAGGAAGCTCAACTGAGAGGATCCATCTGCTGAGGGACAAGTCAGAGGCCAGCTGAGGTGCACAGATCCAAAAACTGAATCAGTCTGTCAGGGGCAAGACTGGATGTATGCACGCTGCGATCAATCAATAAATCAATGCATAGGAAACAACACACTGCCTACATTTACATTTTTCAATACTGGTATAATTCTGATTCAAGTGTACACACACACGTGTATGTGTGCGCGCGCGCACACACACACACATACATATACATATATATACATATACACACACATACAACTCTCTGCCCAGATCAATCCCAGTAATACCACAGGGAAACCATACCTTTGACTGTAACTGCTCAAGTTCTGACTGAGTCGACTGTAAAAGGGCAGCAACATCAGAAACCTCTTCTCTCTGGTTAGAGGGAGCTTTGGTGCCTTTGTGTAAAGACCTATAAGGCAAAAACAACACGTTAGACAGATTAGAGAGAAAACTACATGATATAAACTCAATAACTGCCAAAAGTATGCAGAAGGTTAACTCCACCCACAGACCTGTGAAACATGAACATCACCCAATCCATAAAACATCTTTCTATAAAACTAGATCGTGTTTTAGACGTGAAAATGTAATAAAAGAAATCAACATTCACCCTTAAATTTAATAACCAAGAAATTTGACATTACCATCAAACAGACTTTGTCAAGTTCTCATAATAATCATTTTTATCAAAGTATTGAAAATGTGTCAAAGCAAATTATTACTGAAAAATATTATATTGCAGTGTATGTTATTGAATTATTCTCCAGCCTTATATAAACCATGAGGTCAGTTTCTCTTTAAAACATGGCAGATTGTTGCTTTTAGGTTGAAAAATACTAAAAATATTTGGTGCCGTCACACCAGCACGTAACAAGGCACCACGGACGTATCTAACTATTTACCCAACTTGTCTACACCGCTTCAGTAAATTATATGAGACAATTTAGGTGAACATGCAGGTGCAGAGACCCTCGTTCCCAGAAATGTACCCAGGATTTCTCCATCTGTTGTTCACAAGCGCAGCAACGCCTCCTCCTTTATTCGTATCGCTCTTCCTCGTGTGCAGTCTGGAACCTTTATTGAGAAATACTGAAGTTTTCAGCCGAAGGTCACACCAAGGCCCAGGCGTCACTCCTGTGCTAAAGACACACTGCACCCACTGTGACCCCCCTTCAGCTGGTGAGCTTAGCCCAGCTGGACCTCATGGACCCAGGCACCAGGAGCTTCAGACATTAGCAGGGGCACGTTGTCTCAGGACAAAGCTTCTGCTCAGAGATGCAAACCTCTCCATCACGTTAAGGTGGCGACATTAAGTTCAGTCGTCTGGGACAGACTTGGAGTAGAGTTGCTTCTTGTCCTCACTCAGAGCAGCTAACTGAGGTTATTCATTCTCCTGGTTTGTATCCCTCCTGGACACATCTTGGGAAACGTGTTCTAGGCTTGTCCAACTGGGAGAAGGCTCCGAGGCTGATCCAGGACATGCTGGAGGGATGACATCTCCCAGCTGGCCTGGGAATGCCTTGGTGTCTCCCAAGAGAGCTGGAGGAGGTGGCTGGAATGGGTGGTTGAACGGTTTGAGTCCAGATACCTTCCTGCAGTCATGTTTCAGTGAAACTGAATAATACTTCACTCCTGAAAATTTTGTGTTCTTGCTTCAAGCTCATCCATTTTATTACCAGTTATCAAAGATTCTCCACAATGATCAGGAAATGGTTTAAGCATCTCCCTCTAACCTCTCCGTTTTAAACCCGCCCTACATTCTCAACAATCATCTGAACTTCTAAGTCTTATTTAAGGCATTTTGTTCCCTTTTGAAAGCTCAAACAACACCTCTCTCATGTAAACAACTTCCCCCATTATTATGTTTTCTCATAATAACTTTCCAAAAGTTTTCTTTTGAGGCCTTTACAGGGTAGTCAGCCAGACACAATGACGACATGTTTAGTTTTTACACATTCATGGGTAAAAGGCAAGTTTAGTTCCATGAAATTCAAACAAAACACACACTGACAGCACCTCATGCAGCAGGACAAACAGCATGACAAGTCACCAAACATACTTGATGTGAGCAGGCCAGGGGTCCAGCATGGGCTGCAGCATCTGTCTGAGGTGAGGCAGATTCTCAGCAGCAAAGAGCTCACTGAGAAGCAACCCTCCATCAGTCCTGGGGCCAGCAGACTTCTTGGAGCCTGGGATCAGTGTCAAAAGCTGCTCCAGGAAGCAAAGCTGATGGTGAGGACTCGCATTACCCTTAATGGAAAACACCCACGTAAGCAAAAAGCTTGTTTGTTGGACAAGAGACATTTTTAATATTAAACTGATAACATCTAAAACAGCATTACACAAGTCCTCACCCTGATCAGGTCCAGGTCATCTGCTTTGCACAGCATCAGATCCTGCCCAAAAGCAGCCATTTCTGTTTGTACAAGAAAGACCACCAACAGAGAGGGCTTATTGTAATGTGAAAGGTTTAAGAAAAATAAAGAAAAGAAAAAAAAACATGCCTTTTGTGATTTCTGCGACAAACCTTACCTTTAGTCAAAACATCTGGGTCTTTTGATCTCAGCAACATCACTTTGGATTTGCCAAAATTTGGGTCGACACTGTGACACATCAAGAGGTATTAGTTGAATTATTAATATACAAATAACAATTTATTTACATAGTCATCTCCAGGCGCTTTAGAAACCCAGAGCTTGACCCCCGAGCACATGGCAACACCATCAGTGGCAAGAAAAAACTCCCTCATGGGAAGAAACCTGGTTCTTAGGGGGACCCTCCTGCTGAAGACCAGCTGGGTAAGAAGGAGATGTACAATGTCCTGTCCTTAAATGTTTGACTATTGGTGATTTTAGTCAAAATTATAACTGATATATGCAAACTAAAAACTTGAATATTTGCTCATTTATAGTGGGTGAAGTGAAATTTTCAATTCATCATGATGTGGATTTGAGGTTCTATCATATCAAGTGTCACAAATTAAATGGGTATACATAGAATGTAGGATAGTGTTTTTTTTTGTTTTTTTTTTATGAACTAAATGAAGAAAGTAATTTGAGGATTCTTCTGAAAGAGGTAATCCAGCTAAATAAACGCATAAAAACAAAATTTCAGACATCAACAAACACAAAGCAGTGCTGTGGAGGGAGCTCAGACAGCAAACAGCCAGACATGGGATAGTTAGGGTAATGGTATCAGCATCTGCTCATAATATCTGAGCAGTACATCAGAATCAATATACATTTTACGACATCTGCAGCTGTGAAAAAGCTAATCATTGGAAAGCATATTGCAAGCCAATACAAACATGTCTTCAGTGATCTCTGCCTGAGCGAACACAGAGCTACTTGCAGCAGTTATTGTACCATGGACAGGTCTAAATCCTGATTATGGTGGCATCCAGATATTAGGATTCTACAGGGAGTCACATCTCTGTGGGTGGAGATTCTGGAGAGTTAACTGGGCTGTAACGTAGTTGCTCAGAAGTAGACAGATGCTTGGGTTACCTTTATGTTCAGGACGAAGGAAAAATATTGAAATAATATTAATCGCACAGTCTAGGTTTTGAAAAACATCAAAACATGTCTAAGAGCTGATTTAGATGGACAGTTTTGTAATGATGGAAAATGAACAAAATATTCAGATATGAAATCAAACAAGGTGAATCGTGAAAGCTTGCCTCATATCACATTTCTCTCTCAGAGGCCTTCATCTCTACGAAGCTCTTCTTTGGTGTTTGGCCAACGTAGCTCAGTGCATGATGGCCAAACATCTCCACCTTGATTTTGTCTGCTGTCAGTTTGACCATCTGACATTTCAGATGAGTAAGTATTTGACTTGAGATGCTTTTGAGCTCCAAGAATCATCTTTCTTCCTCTTTTTCTTCTTCTTCTGCTTAATAATAGTGGTTGACTGACTAATTTAAGTGCGGCCTCACACCTGTTTATACCTTCTCATGTAGGCACTTAACTAGAAGAGCCTACTGAGGAAGGTCCACACTAAAATACATAACAATTACCCAAACCAACGCCATATCAATGAAACATACATGTTTACATAAATATACACAGTAACTACTCTACAAAATTCAACAACATATAACTTACTATATCAGTCAATATTACACCTTTCCCAACTACTCCACCCCTCCTCGTTACCATGGTTTACTCCCGCAGCTTTTAGACAGGTAATTTGGCATGATGACTCTTTTGCTTCTCCTGCCCTGTCAAGCAGACAACCAGGAATTGGTTTTATATACATTTAACATACACTTCCTTGTGAAATATGTTAAAACAACTTAATCGAAAGCTAGAAAATCAGTAAATAGTACTAATCAAAGTTTCCTTTTTTAGACAGGCAGGATGGCCAGTCCCCTTCTGCAAAATTCAATAAAGCAATAAACACATGCATTTGTGTGTAAATTAAAATTAGACTGTTTTCATCAGTCGTTCCATATATTGCACAACTGAACGGGAGGTAATGGAAACACTGAGTCTGCATTACATCTGCCATGTTGGACATTGTCCTAGAATATTTTTGGTTTGTTCAGATGCAACTTTGCAAACCTAAACTGTGTGGTAATGTGTTTTTAGAGAGAAGATGCTTTCTTCTGGCAAACCTTCCAAAACAAAACAGATTTGTTCAGTCTTCTAGTTGTTTGGCCGTGAACTTTCACATTTAACATCTTGAGGTCTGTAGAGCTTGAGATAGCCCTTTTGATTTTTTTTTTCTGTCTTTGAACACAGACTGACCTTTGGGTAATCTTTATTAACTCCATGCAAGATTGGCAAGTGTCTTTAATACTTAGCTCTTGCAATTATTATTTCTCACCATAGACGCATGTATTGTAGTTGAACAACCTTTGCCAGACTGATTGGCAGTACAATTATGGCTAATGCATTTCCTTCTTGGCATTATATTAACATACACCTGAATCCAGAGCAGGAAACTGCCAAAATGCTTTCAAGATGCTAAAACTTGCTAATGGGTAAAAAGAAAACCCTCAATAATTAAAAAAAAAAGAAAAAAAAGAGAACTTTCCAGTTCTGTACGGGAAAGGGCACCTCTGACAAAAGAATGAGGCCTTGTGTCACAGCTCATCAGGGATCTGAAAAGCTTTATCTACTTGGGTCTTTAATTTGGAATGACGAGTTTCACACTGACTGCCTTTATTCCTACTATTTTCTGTTTTAACACTGTCAGATCTCTGTGCCCTTCACGCCTGAGATGAGAAAAAGTACGTTAAGTCACAGTGATCATGTAGTCAAGTGCAACTTACTCCTCTGAGAGTTTCCTCTCCCTCCATTTCAAATTATGTTAATGCAAATCAAGTGGGAGTGGAGGATTTAAGTGCAAAAATGTGAGATGAATATCAATCCCTACCGTTAAACACAAACCCCCATTCTTTTTTTTTACCCACTACACTGATGGTTATGTGAACACAGATATTCACTACATGTAAAAGAAAAAGAAATCATAAATGGTTTGAAAACTTGTTAGCTATCATAGTAATTTAACTGTATATGTCTTAATGTTTTAATCGGTAATTGTTTATATTTAATCAGGGATTTAGTCCTTTTTTTTTTTTTTCTTTGTCCTGGCTTGACATGGTTTCACTGCAGTGTGCAATGAATATGTTAATACCAAGTGCTAAATGTAACCAGTTCACATTAAAAACTAAACAATAATGTATATGATGACTGCACTATTTTATTGAAAATGCTTTGTAAACTGTTGCCCATAAAGTCAGAATCATTTTGTTTTCAGACAAGCGATCAAGAATATATCATGTTGTCACAATCATTTCATGAGAAGAGGTAACATTAAATATATTTCAAGTGTACTATAAACTTTAAAGTGTATGATGAGAAACTGGCAGAAATCAGAATCAGGAAAATTATCACATTTTTCCAAAGTTTCAAAAATGTTACATGTATGACATTGTTTGGTTTTACAAACTATAAAATGCAAATCCTTTGTGTCTCAAAGCGTCACAGTTAAAATATTGCTCTACTATAATGTGTTCAGTAAGGCTTTTAAGGAGTTAGGACGGGGGGAAAAGTGGCAATAGAGCACGGTTTATTATGCCAAAGAAATTAGTTTAATTCGCATCATCCTTCATATTGTCACAGGACTTTTCAACTTTGATGGTAGTTACAGTTGGCAAGAAAAAAAAAAAAAAACTGCTTGGGAAGAAACCTTGAGGACCTGGCTCAATTATAGGGGGGATCCTCCTGCCGATAGCCAGCTGGGTAAAGGAATAAGTGAGGAGGGAAACAGGACAATAAGGATGAAGGACAGGCAGAGATGTGGTATAAACTTAAATATATATGTGGTGGTTGGATGGTTGGACTGCAGGTCGGCCACGCCAGCAGGCATCCCACAGTCGCATCCATCCAGTTTGCAGGTGCAGGTAAATGCCAGGATGGTCAGAAGATGGGAGGATTGGGAGGTGCCTCTAGCAGCATAACTAAGAGGTAGTTTAAGAGACTACAAAGTTAAAGGCTTTATGAAAAAGGAAGGCCTTAAGCCTAAGGCTGAATTATACTTCTCCAACTCTGTCACTCCATATACGCAGTGTGATTGAATTGTTTATACTGTTTATACTAATCCGTTGCTCGTAGAGTAAAGGGCGTGGCATTTTTTCTGGAGACCAGCCTCCTATCCCGTCTGTTTATTTATCCGATGACCACAATGAACAGAAATGCTTTCTGAAACAAGCCTAGAAAACGGGTGTGTAGAAACTCAGATTATGTTGAACATCCTTCCTGAAACAGACCTCAGGGAAGAATGGAGGCCGAAAGGTGGAGAGATGCAGCTGGAAATGATGAACATTGAACAGAAAATGCTCCGTCAAACTCTGCGGGGGTCTGGTGGCGTGCACTCTGGGACCCGGCTTCAAGACTGCTGTTTCGAGCTGTGAAACAGTTTTGTGTGGCTGAAGGCTGATCAGGATAGAAACATCCTCAAATTCACTGTGAGCCAGCGTCATGGAGCCTGGGCCTGAGATGCCACGCTAAGAGGAAGGAGGGAGGCAGAGGACTGCTGAGCGTGAAGACCACCATCCAGGGAGAAGCAACAAACGTCTGGGAATGTGTCTATCTATGTGTCTATCAGTCTAAAGCAGAAGAAACCCAAAGTGGAAGAAGATCAGGCACCATCATGGAAGGACAAACCCTTACACGAGATGTACCATTGACAGATAGAGGGAATGGCTGATATGGAAAAATCCTACCAGTGGCTAGGAAAGGGTGGTCTGAAGGATAGCATGGAGGCACTGATCATGGCAGCACAAGAACAGACCCCAAATACAAGAGCAATAGAGGCTATACAAACAAAGCCCCTGAGACCATCCAGCACATAATAGCAGGATGTAAGATGCAGCAATAGTGTACAGGAACATCTGTGCTGAGTATGGGTTGGAGGTCCTGAAGTCCAAATGGGAGACCCCCCAGGAGTTGTGGAGAATGTAAGTACTAAGATCCTGTAGGACTTTCAAATCCAGACTGACAGAGTAGTGTTAGTGGTGATTGGAGCTCTCGGGGCTGTAACCTTCAAACTGGGAGAGTGGCTCCAGCAGATCCAGGGAGCAACATCAGAGATCTCTGTCCAGAAGAGTGCAGCCCAACGAACAGCTAAGATCCTGCACAGAACCCTCAGGCTCCCAGGACTCTAGTAGAGGACCCAAGCTTGGAAGGTGGAACGATTTTTACCATATATATATATATATATGTAAACGTATACAATTATGGTTACTCGTACTTTCTTGGTCTGCTGAGAAAATTCCTTGACTATGCACGTGACCAGCCTGAAAGCAACACAACAGAACTTGGGACGTGATAAATTACTGATGTAAATTCAAGTGTGCAGGTGCTGGGCGGTGACTGGAGGAGTGTGTGGTTGGGCAACAACGATTGGCTGCAACAGTGAGAAGTGAAATGGTGCCAGGATGTGCCATAAGTGGAGAATGATTCCACTCCTCCGTTGCCTCCAACCATTGTTCTTGATTGTAAAGTAAAAACAATTATTCTGTAAACCACATAGTTTGTAGGGGTGGGTCGCTCTTTACTTTTATGCCAGTTTTCTCCTGTTTTTTCTTTAGTTAGGAAGGTAAGTGTTTATCTTTTGGTTTATTTATTTTTGGCTAGGCGTGTTTATTGAAGGGAGTTCTGTTTTGTTTGTTTTGGCCTTGGTACACCCTGAAGCTTTTAACTCTGTTTTCTGTTGTCAAGTACTTGTGTTGGAAAATAAAGTAGTTTCAAACTAATAATGCCTACTGGCTGCTTGAGATTTGGGTGACATATTTATATAGCACCTATTTACAACAAGTCATCTACAGGCGTACGCCAACATCTGCACAGAAACACTGGCCAAAATCAGTGCGTGAAAATGTGTCGCACCCCATTGTTGTGGATAATCGTGGATGTTTTTCTTGCCGTAATCCAGGACTATTTGATATGCACATGCACACACAGCCAGGAGAAAGGGGACAAAAAGTTCTACAACCCTGTCCGGTGTGGGTTTTGTTAAAGTCTTGCCTGTAAATAGCTCTGAATTTGGAAAGAATATTTAAAAAAAAAATCAGTCCTTGGTTTTTGTCATTTATTTCCCAAAGCTTTGTTTCTGAGACTGGGAGGAAAACGACAAAGTTCCAGTCACTATTCTGAGAGATATGGTTGCTCAGTACTCTGTTTTGCCATTGTCAGAAGAAACATCTTGTTGTTCTGACTTGTTAGTATGGGGTATTAAAACGAGTGTTCTCAGAGTACTTTTACATATGGTGGGTCTACATTCACCGTTGGTGTGTAAAAGTTGCAGTATGCCTGCAGTCACCAATTAGAGGTGTTTCCTTCATTCTTGGTAATGATTTAACTGGTGGGCAGGTGTTTCCTTCACCTGAAGTTGTAAACAATCCATCTGTCTCTGTGCTTGCTTCTAACCACGATGCCTCTGTGCCAAATGTGTTGCCTGCACGCGCCATTACCTGCGCTGAGGCTCGTAAGATGTGTAAAAATTGGCTGCATCGGACCCAACTGAGAAGTGAAAAGGTGCCAGGATGTGCAACTCCACCCTCCTCCACCTCCAACCAGCCACACTCTGATCCTGTTTGTAAAGTAAAAACAATTATTCTGTAAACCATGGAGTTTCTAGGGGTGGGTCGCAGTTTACTTTTATGTCAGTATTTTCCTGTTGTTCTTTTGTTAGGATGGTAAGTGTTTTGTGTCTTTTTGGTTTATTTATCTGCGGATAGGCAAGAGTGATTATTGAAGGAGTTCTGTTTGTTTTATTTTGGCCCTGGTCTATCCTGAAGCGTTTAACTCTCAAATACTTGTGTTGGAAAATAAAACACTTTCTAACTAATAATGGCTACTGGCTTCTTGAGAGTTGGGGCACATGGGGAGGCCTTGTGCACGTCGTGTCTTATGCTACTGGACATGGGGCATAACACTCCTTTAAAACAAAAAAAAAAGTTTCTTCAATTATTTTAGCGGTAATTGAGCTTATTTCACTCACACCATAGCCTGGGTGCAAGCTGTTTTCCTATACTAGGACTGTGTAGAATTTGGGATGTGACCTTGTTTAAGCATTGTCAGATCCCAGGAGAGAGACACGATCAGACCAGCTGCTTCTCCACATTGTTTTTTATCACTGATGCTTCTCAAATAACAGTTGTGGAAACGTGAAATATGCACAACTAAAACAGACAAGTACACTACCAACATTTGTAACTAAATTTACAAAACGACAAGCAACTCAAACTCATAATAATGTAACATGGCAACCACGGTCATAGTGTTTTTGGAGTTAGCCAGCCGCTATCGATTAGATGAAGCTATCTAACATACATGATCACTACAAACGTCAAGGCAGAAGCCACGGAGAAAGTGAAGAGGGTTTTGTCAGAAGAGGGAAGAAAGAGCATGACAAGGAAGAACCTGTACACGAGCCAATCCTGGACTGGTGTAAGCTGGGAGAAACAGAGGTGCTAGTTGGATGACCTCCTAACCTTGCTGCTGTGGAGTATAATAAGTCATGTTTTATATATACATACTAGTATTCATCCCCGTGGGGAAATTCAGCCTCCGCATTCGACCCATCTGGGCTGCTGGACCCAGAGCAGTGGGCACCCGGGGGAGCTGTATTACTAAAGTTCTTTGTTTGCTCATTGGTTCACGTTATGTTTTATCAGGCCAGGAACAGGAACTGCTGGATGAGAACAGGGACCAGATGGGTTGATGGCCAGGACTGTGGCGCTGGCAGCAGTGACCATGGGGAGGCAGGAGTAATCCACAAAGGTTCCTTTATTCCAGAGTGATGCAGGGCAGCAACACAGGTAGTGAACAGTAAGGTAAACAGGATGGACCAGCACGCACCGGGAAAGACAAGACCTCATTTATATAGACAGGGGCTAATGAGACACAGGAAGAAATCAGAACAGAACCAAACAGAAACAGATTGTCAAAACAGGAAGTAAAGTTGACAGAGAACACCAACACTAAATACAACCCAAATCCTAGCACATAGTTTATTTCACAATAGAAAAGATGAGGTAATGTAGAGTTTTTTTGTGTCTTTATTGAACACATTCATTAAGCATTCACAGTAACACACACAGGTGAACCCATTGTCTAATTACTTGAACAAAAGCTAATTAGAGCCAGAAGTTTGCACAATTGAAGAGTACTTGACTAAATGACTTTAGAGATGTAGTTTAGAGCTACTTGTGCTGATAAAAGACACTCAAAGATTTTACCATGCATTAACCAGGCATCACAGAAATGAAGACATGTGATCCAGAATTGATCTTCACAGAGCTCAAAAGAGATTTAATCATCATCTAAGAGTCTCCCAAACCAAAGTCATATAGGCTGTCCATGGTAGACTATGGTGCAGTTACTGTTCTGCGATAACAAACGTTGCATTGTGCATTACGTTTGACAAGCTTTTGCAATTGACCTATCGCAAGCCCCGCCCCCAGAATGCAAACTGGCCAATCACAGCGCAACACAGAACAGGGCTCTGACCGGAAGTCCGACAACCTCAAGACAAAGTGCTGTTGACTGCCCGACAATGTCCCCAGTCAAGGTCAATAGCTCCCTGCCTTCACTATAAACAGTGTTGGCAGGGCACTGCTTCCCCGTCCTGAGGCGCTGGATGGTTTGCCAGAATTTCTTCCAAGTCGACCGGTAGTCCTCCTCCATGGCCTCCCCCTTTGAATTCCTTTCGGGGATCAATGAAGTTCCATCCATCCATCCTCCTAGGTTATGTTTCATGTGTCATATAGCATCTTTTTAAAAGATCTTCTAGTGGCCTTTATTGGAAAGAGAAAGCAAGGGCGAAAAAAAGAAAACACACAAAATCATATTACAGCACTGGGATTTGAACCCTCAATCTACTGTACAAGGGTCCACCAACACAGACTGGCCAATCACAGCGCAATACAGAACAGGCCCCCACCGGAAGTCAGACGTTGGATGTTGTTTTTTTCTAATGGTTAAACGTTGTGTCTGGGGAACCTGCAACAGTGACTCATGTTACCCTAAGAAGTTGGAATGAGGTGTTCTTTATTTTATTTTTTCCATTCCTAAAATCAAAATCAAACCCCGAAAAGTGTAGACTGTAGATTAAACTTTGTGGACGGTCTATAACTCAACACTTCAAATATCAAGAAGTACAGCTTTGTTTGGTCCAAGGCAAGTATATATGTGTAATAACCGTAGTATTATGTTATACTGCCAGCAGATACCAGCTAGTGAACCCAAAATGAAAAAAAAATAAAAAATAAAACTAGCAAACCTGCTCTGTGTTACATTATAAAGGCCAACTGTTTTTGCTTCTTAATAATTGTAATAGCGCGTAGACACCTACCCAGGTCTACAGGAACAGTGTAGCTCCTTTATTTTGTGGTCTTCTGTCTCCATCACGATGCGGTGGTTCACTCTTGCTCTGCGATATGTAAGCTAGCTTTTAGTTTTATCCGTAATTTATCATTATTTTGTTGCAGCGTGGGCAAGACATCTTAAATATATCTAATATATCTAAAAATGCATACTCCAAGCCTTTCTGACTCCTCCTAACTGAAATATTCGCCTTATTCCTCCAAAAATCAGCCAGTAACCAAAGGAAGACGGGGCTTGCGATTAACTGAATTAACTGAACTGACCTGCGATTTAGTTGGCATTGCCAACTGAGTGGAGTAGATCATCTCACTTTACATCGTTAGAATCAGAACTCCTGTTGCAATCATATAGTGAATTTGAACACATCTTTCTGTGGAAAAAAAATGGCTCCAGCAACAAAGGGTAAAGAGTTGGCGTGAGACAAATGATAGAGCGAGTGAATGTGTAGCCTAAATATGTGCAGTTGAAGATGACATTTAAAAAAAACAGTTCAGACTGGCAACTCAAACATGGCAGACTCATGTTTCCAACTCACTTAAATAACATTTTGTTCTGAAAACACAAAAACAAGTGAAGGAGTTTTGATGGGAATTTGGGTGCAAGTAATACATCCAATCAAAGGGGTTCAAACCTAAAGGAAAATTCCTTTAGTTACTGAGGGATGGGAGCGAGATGCAAATAAAAAACATTTTTCTAAATCATAAATATACTGATTTTAAAGTCATCTATTTGTAATCCCGTGTAATTCTTTTTAATGACTGTTATGGGTTTGTGGCAAGGAAAGGAAAAAAAAAAATCAGAAATTGCTTGAGAGTCAGGGCTTAGCATTGCTAACATTATTAAAAAAAAAAAAAAACACAAAAAAATATTCGGTGTGAAGTAAGGGCATGGCCAGAATGGGTGTTTATATGGGTGAAGATTGAAGTTTCCCTCACTTCAACATACTTTCCAGATAACACACTTTCTGAAATTTGCAAAAAAGTAAGAAACAAACAAACAAACAAAAAACAAATAAAAACAAAATAGCTAATGCTGAGGGACACTCTGTTCTTGCCACTATCATGATGCACTGGAGAAAAACTGCCAACTCTTTATTCTTTTTCTAAATGTTTTTGAAGTTTTTGACTTATAAAATAACTTATAATATTATAAATTATAATATCATTATAAGATAACAGCATTATAAGCTTTACTTGAGCAACAGTATGATACATATACATTGTGATCAACAAGTGGGATTTTAATGACACTGGCTTGTGCACCTTTTAAGGTATATGATGAAAATTTCGCAAATTTTACCTTCCAGACTGATCCAGACTTATTGCATGCAGTCACATTTTTTTTTAAATTTCTTTTGACAGCTTATCGATATCTCGTTAATGTCTCTCCAAGCACCGTCTGTGGTTTGGACACTACACTGAACCAAATCTAAATGTTTCTTTGCACTGATTGATATACCACTCCAAAGAAAGGAAATGCAGGCAGTGGCTTGGTTTTAAAACAAATCATGCGTGAAATGGAAGACACTTTCCTGTGGGCCTTTGTAGGAACACAAGCACAATCCATGAAATTGACATCTGTGTTAACTTGGCTCTCACAACCTTGTGAGAAGTGGTGGTTGTTTAAAATTAAGTTTACAAATCATGCCACTAAGTGCACATAATGTTGGACATCAGAGGGACTGCACTGCCCTAATGTTTTATTTTCTCACAGTCTTCCTGCCCTGTATTTTTTCAAAAATGTTTTTGGTTTCGTTTTTGTTTTTTTGGATACTGGCTGCTATTTCAAGCAAACGTCACTTCAGAATTTAGTTCTCTGAGGAAGAAGTCTTTATGTATTTATTTTACTTTGTTAAAGCTTCATTAAAGAGGTAAAATCAACTATAAACATCTATAAATGATTGCTAAGGAAAGAAATGCTGAGCTCCACTATCAACTGCCTCCTATATTTATGATGCTAATAATGAGACGAGAGGGGACAGGGGAATGTGTTAGCAAGATGACCTTATAACTGGTCTCTGTAGCAACTGAAAATGTCCTGGAAAATGTCCTGGAAAAGTCCTGGAAAAGAATTTCAGGGAAAGGGTGGCAACCCTCTGTTAGTAGATGCTTGGTTAGCACAAGCTGTTTGCTGCTTAGCTAATCTTCGCCCGCGGACCCTTCCAGACCAACCCAGAGCCAGTCTAGCCTGTTAGTACAACTGCAATCCCAATGACGTTTGGACATTGTGTGAAACATTAATTAAAACAGTATATATCCATCCATTATCTGTACCCACTATTTCCAGTTCAGGGTCACGGGGTTAAAACAGAATACAATAATTTGCAAATCCTTTTCAACCTATATTCAATTGAATAAACTACAAAGACAAGATATTAATGTTGAAACTGATTTATCGTTATTGTTTTTTGCAAATATTCACTCATAGATAGATATACTTTATTGATCCCCAGGGGAAATTCAAGTATCACAGCAGCATACAATGGAATAGAAATGACGCTTTGGAAGAAATAAAACATAAAAAATATATATATGTATATATATATATATATATATATATATATATATATACACACGCATAATTTTTTATGCGTACTTATATACATACACACATATGCAAAAATGCAACAATAAATAAAGATAAAAATACAAATATATACACATACATAGCAACAACAGTGGATGGAGAATAGACAGAGTCCATCCGGAGCAGAGAGACGAAGTCTGATGGCTGTTGGAACAAAGGAGAGTCGTTCGGTCCTGGACCTGGGTGGTTCAGTCCTGGACCTGGGTGGTTCAGTCCTGGACCTTGGTGGATTAATCTGCTGGCTGAACAAGCTGTTCACCAAACTGGAGCATTCCTCAGCTTCTCCAGTCTCTTGTTGGCCCTGTCCCAGTTTGTTTGAAACTTGCTGCAGGCATCAAATTCAAAATAAGTGCAGTTTGAACATGAAATATCTTGTCTTTGTAGTGTATTCAATTGAATATAGGTTGAAAAGGCTTGCAAATCATTGCATTGTTTTCAATGTTTTACACAACGTCCCAACTTCATTGCGATTGGGGTTGTACAAAAGAACACACAAGCACAACAAAACATATTATCTTTAAAATATTAATGACTATCAGTTCAGTTCAGAATAATGCTAACCACTAAATAGATAAAATGGCGAGGGCCTCTTCTTGTGCCAGGGGTTAGCCACTGGTATAGCTAAAGGCTAGCTGTCAATGACCATTTGATTGGTTTCCTGCTATAAATTACTTTATTTAAACAACACTTTATCTGATGTAGTGCAAAAAAAAATCACCTCCTGTCTGGTTGTCATAAATGTAGAATCTAACTAAAGATGGTTTTTTTGTCTGACCAGGCTGCAAATGTTTGTTGCCACTTTGAAGTTGGATATTTTTTCATGGAGGGAGCGTGGTATCGGAGATGTAACACTCATTGCATCAATGAATCACTTACATTTGATGTGATTATGTAATTAATTACCTTTTAATTAAAAAAAATCTTCTAATGCAGACTACCAACATTTATTTATTGTTTCAAACACTAATGAAGCAGGACAAAACTCAGTTAAGATGACAGATTCTTCTGTCTTAATGAATAGTAGTTCCTTAATGAGCAGAACACAGTCTGTGGTGAAACAGGCACTGTGATGAAAAACAACTCGATCTTTGAGCTTTCTGCTGAGCAGTTTTAACATTTTCACTTGCAAACATCAATAAATAATTACAGCTGTTTAAAAAGATCGACATGCATTAAAAGGGTACAGCAAGAAAGTTGAATGTAAAGAGCAGATAAAAAAACAAATCTTCATTGTGATTCAAATATCTTTATTTGTGAGGTTGGACCATCAGCAGCTGAAAAAACGGAGACTGAGTAAGAACAGATGAAATTAATTTTGTGCAATAATTATAATCCTTCCTTTGATCTGAAGAAATGCATTTGTCAAACCATTTACATTTTTTCAAATTTATTTTTCAGCGTCAGCTTTGCAGAACCGAGAGTTTTTATTTACTCATTCTTTTTAAGAAGCTAAAACCAGAAGGAGAGTCAAACATTTTTATTTATTTATTTAATATTTTCTGGTCGGTAAGTGCCTCCAGACAGAGATGACCTGGCAAGCTGCAGGTTGGACACAGAGATACATTTTCAGCCTGGGAGCCTGAGGGCACTTTCGGGACCAAACTGTCACTAAAACAGAGCGACTCAGTATCGCAACACTTTCAGAATGGCTCAGGGTGACAGAGCATTAACATCAGTCACGATAAAAACAAAACCTTTCTGACCTTTCTGATGGAAGGCTTTGGGAGTTTGCATGAATTTGAACATCAAAACTAAGAGCACACGTGAAGTAACTAGGTGGCATCTCTAAGTGAAAGTAAATGCTTTGTAACTGCCACACCGGCCAATTCCACGATGACAGAGGAGAGGAATAAAATAAAGGCTGGGACCATCTGAGCTTTGGCCATATTTAACTTTAAAGAAAGAACGTTATTGTCACACGATAAAACAAAGGTGAAAGAGGTCATTCGAAGCAATAAACCCACAGAGGATTAAAAGATACATCATGCTAGAATGCTGGAATTCTCTGTGGGTTTATAAATGAGGCCTTTAACCTGTAAAATGCTACATTCAAGGAAGGAAAATACCAGCGCAAAGAGGTAGCTGGAAAGTTAGTTATCGTATAAGTGTCAGTTAACGCTGGAAAATCCCATATTTAAAAATATGTCTTTGATGGTGATGATGATGATCATGTGGATGAGAGAAACATTTTGGTTCTTTCATCACATCCATCGTGTGTGTATGTGTCTGTATATGTGTGTGTGATGTGATATATACATATGTGTGTGTGTGTGTGTGTGTTTGAATCAATCATCTTTTTGTCTTGTCAGCTTCATTTAGGTGAAATACAGTCAAATTTAAAATAGAATTGCTCAAAAGGTCATATAAATACATGGGTGGTCAAGCACTTTGTGAGGCATTACAGTACAGTGCTAAAAATGAATTTTAGCCTTGTTCAGAAGCATGAGCATGTCTGGGCTCAGAGATGTCTGGTAGAAACGTGTTTTGTTATCAGACAAATCAGAATTCCAGATGTTTTATGGAAGAAATGGATTCCCTGTGCTGTGGACCAAAGATGAAGACAGTCCACAGCACAGATGTATCAGTGCTCTTGGCAAAGGTCATCTATACTTCTGAGATGCAGCATTAATGCATTCTAAAGGACAGCACAGTTTTCTAAACATGCAACAAATCAAAAATGAATAAATAAATAAATAAAATAAGATGAAATGTAGATGTTCAGAAAAAAAAGGAAAAATCATGGGCATCTTCAGTGGCTCTGGATTCCCTGTCATATAAAAGAGAAACTCAGACTTTCAAAGTAGTAAGATCAGGCAGCGCCAGTTTTTTCTGAAGAATGTTCCATCTAGAAATCACAGTAAAATGAAAGCTTTTTTTTCTACTCACATCAATTTGAACTCGAGGGACAGACGGTTGGAGAGCATCACATAGTTGCTTATAAATCTGTGGTGATACATACACAAAGACAAGGGAACCAAGCCAAGCAGTGCTCCACAAACCCCACCTGCAGAGATGGTCTGGTTCATAATGTCCTCTGATCAACACAATCGCCACTTTTTTTCTGATCTGGAATTAAAATAATTCAGAAACAAAATGCATCTCTGAGTCAGTAATTGGCATCCTTCACCCATATTTTCTTGCGAGACCTTCTTGCATCTGTCTGCTGGTGGGTCCAGCCACTCTTCCACTGTTCAGTTCAAGGTCTTCTAATTTTATATGAATCCTTTTTTGAAAAGGCAGATTTTTGCTCTCTCTATGGGTTTTCAGTGGAAATTAGGTTATTCATGTTTAATTCAATAAAGTATTCATGTCTGACTGGCTTGGAAGATCTTTTATTTCTGTTCTTTGCTGTTTTGTGCAGTGAAAGACCCAAAGACCTTTGACTCAGACCAAGGTTCTTAAAATTCTGAAATGCCTGAGTGATCCTATGAATTTGACAAGTTCAAAGAACATTATTTCAGAATTACAATGAGCTTTACTTGTTAAAGTTTTTGTGAACATTGCAAACAAACTTGACTATTTCTGCCCTCTTCAACAGTTCTGTCCGTCTTGGCAGTCTCCCATAGAGCACTGCATCGTTGTGCAGGATGAAATCTCAACTCCAGATTGCTCCAAGTTCGCCTGAGGCACTTTAGATGTTTTGCATGGTGTTTTCTTCTATAATCCACAGCAACTTTAACAAATTTTAGACAATATATATATATTTCTTTCTCAGTACCACATCATGGAAGCAGCAGTTTTAACAGCTTTATGTCACTGAAACATCTCATTTTGAAAGTATGCCTTAATTATAATAATAATAAAATAATAATAATAAAATAATAATAATAATAATAATAATAATAATAATAATAATGATAATAATAGAATGTCAGTTGCTCTGAGACAGGAAAAAAAACTAGACAAATCCAGCATCTTTCTTTTCTTCACCGTTCATTAGTAATGAACATCAAATAAACCCTGAAAATGAATGAAAACCTGGTTTTTATTTAACAGCACTGACTAAATTAAACTCCTTAAAAGTTATTTTTCCATAATTTTTGTTTCTTTGTTTTTTTTCACACTATCAAGCTAGTGATTATTGTCAGAATTGCTTTAAAATAATTGGGTAATTAATATTTGTCAAATTTCATTTGTGAGAAGAGATCCCTCTACATCCAAGCCAGATGTTGGAAGTCAGTTATATTTCTCACTATTAATTTACAACGTTGCATCCCTTCTTTCTTCTCATGGTCTGAATCCACGTACACATACAGCATGTGTGTGTCCTTGCTGTGATGGTCAGATATATGGACGTTGTGTCCAGCGTCCACTCCTCATTAGCCAGCTTGCAGGTCAGTAACAGCTTTCTGTCTTCCTCCAGGGCATGGCTGGAGACTTGGGGAACAGGATACCATTTAACCAGTTGCCATAGCAGCATCAGCAGCCAGGAGCAGCAGATAAAGCTGTTGTTTCAGACGTAAATCATGACCATCTGCTGTGCTGTGTGGGGAAAGTTTATCCCATCATGTAAGGCGTTATATCCTATTCAGCCAGGACTACAACGTACTACACATGAAAGTCCAGTGTTTAAAAAGTAAATTAAAAGCAGAAAGCAATGATTTGCAAATAAGCTATAGCCCATAAAATAAATAATAGTTTTGAAACTGATGGTAGCAACCCATCTCAAAAAAAGTTGTTTATTAGCATGTAGCATCATCTCGCCTACGTCTGGAGCTGAGGAGACTGGTGGCTGGACGTTTGGCAGAGGAATGCTGTCCTATTCTTGCCTGATTTAGGATGTGAGCTATTCGGAAGCAACAGATCTTTTTTTGTCATTTTCTTTTGGTGTACCAACTATTTTTAGTTGGTGTAAAGTCTTAAATGCGGGTAGACCAGTTCAACACAGTGACTTTCCACTACAAAACCATGTTTTTGTAATGGTTGATGTATGCAGGTTGGGATTCTTTTGCCTAAAGACGTAAGGCCGTCGTGACAATAAAGAAAAACAACAACAAAAAAAAACAACACAATGTTGCTCCTTTTGTCTTTTATCTTTCAGCATTGATGTTTCTTTTCCAGGAGAGATGCAGGCTTCATCTGAGTGTTTACCACAAGTGCCTCTCCTCTCTCGTCCAGAGGGCAGGCATCCATCACTGATCACAGGACAGTTTTTCACTTCACCTCAGTTCATCCTAAATCTCCAGCCGGGACAAGTTGGTGGCATTAAAAGGACATATTCACATGTGCTTCTTTGCATGGCAGAGTTGTCATCTCCACATGTGGATGGAAAAGCAAAACTGTGTTCTTAGTCACTTTACAGTCGTTTTTATTACATAATCATGTGATCCCACATTCATTTTCAACCCTGCCATATGCACACAGAGATTTTGCTAGATTCTCAGAATATTTTGATCGTAATTTGCTCAGCAGATGATAACATTCAAAGTATTTTAAAGACATATCTCTTTAAGGAAAGTTTACAATGAGGAATAAAATTGTTTCATGGTTTGTAGATCCAGTTTTTCACAGATTGGTGAACCTCGGCCTACTGGTAGACATGTGGTGAACACATGTTTAGCTTTCTTTTGTCCACTGAGTGGGTGGCTTTCAGGAAGAATGACATGCCAATTGTCTTTTATTTATTTCTCTACTTAAGCATGCTTACTATGAATCATTTCTTAATACAGTGCTTCCATATACTGCTAATAACATAGTGGAGGGTATAGAGATTGAAGCTTATTTATAGCTGATACGCTGTCCCTTGCAGGCATTTCCCAATGCATTTTATACTCCATAGCTGCACATTGTTTAGCTGGTTCTGTCAAGTGGAATAAATAGGTTGGAAAATGATAAAGCGCCAAAGTATTTTAGAACACGAATAGATGTTTACAAAGCACATGGCCTGGATTCTTGCACTCCCACAGTCGTACACGTATCAAATGCAAAATTAGAGCTTTTGAAGTTGAGCTAAGACATCAAGATGGGGGGTGTTCTTAAAACATGATGCTAGACATTGAATCCTAAATATGCTCACTTGGTTTTGTGTTTACTGTTCACACTCCCTTCAGCAGCCAAGTCCTTATCTCCAGTGCAGCGTTGCCAGGAGGATTCAGGCGTAAATCCTCCAGAAGGACGATTAGCCAGTGCTTGGCATGGCATAATTGTCCAACCATGTGTCTTATAAAGGGGCTAAATGAGGTTAGGTGATCTGCTTAGTGGGACTGACTGAATACATGTTTGGACAGGCTCCTGTATACTCTTTGACCATTTTGGGGAGATTTAAGGGCACTTACAAAATACATTTGGTTCATTCCAACTTGGCATTTTCCCTGAAATGTTGCTATTGTGGGTCCATGCATCACTCTGCACATCTGTTCAAAAGATTCTCAACCATGAGGACTCCCACAAAATACTGTATATGAAGGAAAGTCTCTGAAAATCTCCAACCGCTTTCTGAATTTACATGAATCATTTCAAATGCTTGTCTTTTAATGACATTAAAGTAGCTGCATAGTGCAGCCACCATGCTAGTTACATGGGGATCAACATCGTGCACCCTACCAGCTTCCTTATTCCCCCTGCGAATTCATCTGCATAATTCATGCTAGCGTGGAGCACTGGTTTTCACTCTGTGCAACACAGAACTGAAAGCTAAATACTTTGCTGAATGCAATGGCAGATTGTCCCCGCTGCAGTTCATGGGATAATCACATATCATTTTACTGGATGACTGACCATTTGATTCAGCTCACGGAAGTTGGACATTGTTGTCCAAAAGTGACCATGACCTGGATAAGTGTGAATCTACACCAGCAGTGTCGTTGTTGGTAAAAGAACTGGAACATACTGAAACAAAGAGACACTGCTGAAAGAAAGAACATGTTGATGCCAGATTCTGAGGAGGGATGTATGTGGCTTCCAGCTGTGTCTGAGTGTATAAATCTGCTCTCAGTGCTGTTTGACTTCCGTCATGAGAATTAGGTGGAGAAATCACAATTCCAAAAGGCCAGTCTTTCATAACGGAGACAAAAGTGTAAAATGTTAGATGTGTGTGTGTGTGTGTGTGTGTTGCCAGAAATAAACACTAACATCTGGTGCTATTCGTAGTCTCACCATAAGCTTAGATTAAAATTGTAGCAAAGAAAATAAATGGCACATCTGTGTTGGATAAATGTCCCTAATATATTCTTGTAGTTTGAAAGCTTGGAGAGATTGTCTTTCTGCAAGCACCCTGTCATGGAGACAGTAAATGAAAAGCTCTCCCAGGCTACATATGTAAACAGTGCGCTGGTTGACTGGGATAGAGGTCTCCCTGCAATTAGCCATAATGGCCATTCCAGGCAGCTACTTCCAGTGTTTATTTTCAATCAGAACCAAATTGCTTGTGAGGATGACAACTATAAATTGTTTTATTCTGTTCTCATGACTCATACAGCCACAATCGCTCCATGGATGGGACAGAGTAATTCTGTAATTATTCTTTTATATTGTTGGTAATTTCCAAGAAGAGATGCAGTGAAGGGGACTATTGATAATTATAAGCTTCAGAGCCTCGCTAAGGGTTCAGGAGACCTGAACATAGCAGATACAAGCATATAACTGATCAGTCCCACTGCTTTCAGTAGGGATATTTGTATGAGAAAACATGAGTATTATAGTACACACAGTAATCTGATCTTCATATGAGTCACTTTTCTTTTCCTTTTTTTTTTTTTAGATGTATGCAATGTTCTTGGGCTAATAACACTCAAACTATTCCAAACTATCATAATATCATGTGACTTTACTGAACACAGTCATTAGAGATTCACTGTGCTGAATAAAAAGTAAGTGATCCTTCAAGTTAACTTATGATTGACCCTCCTTCATCAGCAATGACTTCATGACTCAGACACGTCGGATGTCTGATGTGATCGACCCTCTTGAGATCATTCCACCGCATCTCCATGAGGCCACTTCAAACACTGGACTTTCTTTATCTGAAGACATTCTGCAGAGCACTGGCTTCCATGCTTGAAGGGTTGTGTTCTGCCACGTCACTCAACTTCTGCTGACCTTCAGATGGTGGTCCGCCACCTTGATATTGGTCTGCTCAATATTTGAGTAAACTTGTGAATTAATTTTAACCTTGAAACTGACAAGTAAACCACAGAGCAGAAGCAAGCTGAAGTCATGATGCTCCCTTCATCATATTTCACCTTTGGGATTATGTTTTCATGCTTGACCTATGTATAAAAGACACAAGAATAGAGATCCTTGCCTGTTCCAGGTGTGTCTTTAAACCTTATCTGTCACCAATGAGTTCTTCTTTACATCGCTGATGATTCTGTTTTGCAGCTTTGCAGTATTCATGGTTGTCCACTTCTAACAAGAGTTATTCCAGCACTAAACTCTCTCAATTAACAGAAAATGAGGACTGAGGACTGATAACTGGATGTCATTTTCCCGCTCCAGCCTTACGCAGGTAGACTGCTATCTTCAGGGATCTCTTTTTGCAAGCCTTGGTACACATCAGCAGATGCTTCTCATGAACAGCAACCTTAAAAAGTTTGTCTTCTATGAATTCAAGTAGGTTTAATACTCATCTCTAAGCTTATTTCATTAATTGGAATCCAGGTGTCCAAACTACTGACTGTAATTAGCTTTCATTGAAATAATTAGTCTATGGGTTCATTTACTTTTTGCACCTGCACTGTGAATGTTTAATGAGTGTGTTCAGTAAATGTAAATGAGGAATTATAACCGCTTGTGTATTATCAGCTTAAGCACATCTGTTTCTGTGTAATAGAAAAATATCAGACTGCATTTATGTTTAAGGGGTCTTTTCTTGCCAATGTATTATGTGCCTATGCTTACCTGCCTTAACAAATAAATGTTAGCAAAGCAGGTGATATAGGTGACAACTTTAAGTCAATTAATGCAAATGGATTAATGTATAACTGCCAATCAGCATCAACTTACATATCGAAAAACACATAAACTCATAGGAGTGAGTCTGACTTATTTCAGCCTCTTGGAAACACACCCCCAAGCTGAAGTGCAACCTCATTAAAAGAACATGATGCAATTTGGATCAAATGTTGATAAGAAGCCACATTAGCTTGCCCATAAGGGACCCATCCATACTGAGGCCGTGTGCACTGTCCCGGGCTTGCTGTACTCCTGGTTGTGTAACCACATCAGTTGAGGAGCAATTCAGCCTTTTCTCCAGGATGATTTGATCGTCATTTTTCAGGGAGAGTTGAGTGCTTCCTCCTGCAAAATCTAATAAGCTGTGTACTGCTTCAATAACTACCCCACCATAGCAGATATAAGACTTAGATATAGACCAAATAACAATCAAAGGCCAAGCTTGCTAAAGCTGCCAGGCAAAAAGGGGAGGCAGCACAAGAGCTCACCCTGGTATTCTCTTCTTGTTTTCTGTACTTGTATCATTTTTCCCCAGGTCTTATTTTTTTTTAATTAGTTTAATTAGAAATAAATACAGTATTTGTCAGATTTTGGGACAAGTATAATTTTACTTGTGTAAAAAGGCTAAATGTCACTGATCTGCAGCTTTTCATTCCACTGGAGGTCTGCAGCTCCACGTTCACGCCTCCAACCTCCTGAGCTCTTTCTCATCTCTTATTATTGCTCTCATGTGTTCTGGCCTGGACTTGTTCTCACTGTTTTAACATTGATTAGAAACTCCCTCTTGGGTGTGGGCCTGCATTTGTTTGATCTAACGAAACTGAGATTTGTTCACTTTCTCTTTGCATCCCCGATGGGATTTTCTTCAAATGTCTCTGCACCTGATGCTGAATTTCCTTTATGAAGGCCCAAAGTAATATGTTTGCTTTCAATTAGATGGTGAATGCCTGACATTTTCTTTCCTCTGAACTCCGGCTTGTCTGTTTGTTTACAATGTGCTTTAAAGAAAATGTGTGTAGGATTCTATAGCTGTGGTGGAGCTTTTGGATTTTTTACTTGTATGTGCCGTGTTTGACGTCTGTTTCACAAGCTCATAAATGTAACACAAATGTAAATCAAGTTTCTTTCTAAAATGTTTTAACAAGGTTTTAATGTTCACATGATGAATGGTTGTGCCTGTGATGCACATAATAATGGAAATAGTTACAAAACACGTTTGTAACCTTTTTATTGTGGGGAATATGCAGATATCAATTCAATGCATTTGTTAAGTTAGCAAACTAGCATCTGTGCTAAAATAAAGTGCTGCTCTGTTGTAGCATGCAGTGTTTAAGGTGCCTGTGGAGCCTGACCAGGGCACACTCTGTTTTCATTCACAACAGTTGAACAACACTGTTAGCAAGGCTCTGTCAATCATTTACTGTACAACACAGAACTGGAGGGTTACTTGAACAAGCTAGTTGCACTTTAGTGAGCAGCTAGGGTCACATTTACTTCAGCTTTAACAACCAAAACAAACATGAAACCTCATACAGATACTGTAGTATGTACTATCACATTGCCTTTAAAATGTAACACTAATGATGAAAGCAGTACATACTGTGTTGTAAGCACAATCTCCAGTTTTGATCATGGCTAAAGATTAGAGGAAAGACACTGCGACTCAGCTGTCAATCAGATGGATGATGGTTTGGTCAGTGGCTTCTGCCATCCACATGTGAAAAAGTCTGATGTATAGTCACTACATGTATGCAGTGATGATACATGTACATGTAACTGAACGACAGTCAAAGTTCAGCCGCCGTTTAATCTGGCTTCTTTCTTTGTTGCAGTGTACATACAGACCCCTCCGCCCTCTGCCATGACAGGTGGAGGTAAGCCTGCCTTCAGCTCGTTAGTGCTGACATTTTTCCACTTGACCTTTTGTGCCACGCAACTAAACAACAGTTACGTTTCTGGTTAAGTTGGTGGCAGCAAATTGAAATGAAAGCAAACAGTGGATTTGACAGACATACTGCTTTGTTCTTCAACTCCAGTACACTTTAGATGTTTGTTTGTTTTTGTTTTTTTTCCCCTTTTGTATCTGCTTCTTCTGCTTCTGGGTCAAAGCTCAGAGTATGAACTCAGAGCTTTACACTTACATGGAGGGATGAACCCAACCTCAATTAAATTCTCTGGGTTTGTTACATCTCTCTGGTTTCAGTCAGACCAAGTTATTTATGTACATTTTAAAAGCAGGATTTCAGTCATTTTTATTGCAGTTATTTGTAATTTTTCTAATGTTAGGCTACACAGTGGCTGAGCATGTTGTACTCAGTGTCTAGTCCACTCTGTTGAGACCTATTACATATGTATTAGAGAGCGTTCTGCAGTATACTGTACATCGCTGACTTGGGAGTGTTGAGGATGATGGTGGGATGTGAGGGAGAGGACAACCTGTCATTTTGACTAAAATGGAGAACAACCATCCAGCTTTTTGTCAATGCACAGTTGTCAGCGTCTGTGTGGGCAATATTAATGCTGAACAGCGTGCACTGGCTTTGGAGCAACTTATGCTGCTCCAGTTGATTTCTTTTGAGAAAAGGCCTTGCTTATGTCAGCGGCTCCATGGCAGCATCCCAACATTCCTGTCAATCTAAATGTGACACTTGGTACCTTCTTGGCTCTGTCTCCGGCCAATAAACTACTCTTGGATGCTGTGGATGTAACTGTTGGTGCAGGTAGATCTGCGATAAAGCAAAATCTTTCACGTGAATGCCTGTGTGTCTTACACACTGGACAAGTTTAAAACAAACAAACAAACAAACGTTTTCAAACGTTTAAGTTTTAGAGTCTGACAGCTGCAGCACATGAAGGACGGGACTGTCAATGATATACTTCACACAAGCCACAATTTTCTGTTTTTCCTCAGTTGTTTGAATCGCATCATCATCGTTGTTTTACTATGATTTTTAGATTCTTTACATTTCCCCATTCACACAGCCCTGATCTTATGAATGAAGTTTCAGGGGACTGGTGAAGTTCGTCTGGAAGAAGCATCAAATGACATATCTCATGTCTCTTTTCATGAGAGGTTGCACAGCACCTGAAGTGGAGGGCTGGGACATGGTAATCCAGCTGATAAGCACCGTTCCAGTCCAAGTGATCTCTGATGACAGCTTTCCCATTTCCAAAGCCAGCTCTCCCAAAGAGCCTTGCTGAACTTGATTCATGGTGTATGCCAGGTGGTGTGTCCCCAGTGTTTGTCAGTTCATCTCACTTCTACTTCTTTGACTTGAATCCAAGAATCCTGAAGCAGCTTTACTGTTCATAATAAAAGGCTCTGCCTGTTTCTTCTTCTTCCCTGGTCTCCTGCATTTAGGTCCTCCTTACATACCATTCCAGAAACCCAGGTTTAATTCTTGGCATGTGGCCTCTTCCACTCATCTTCCCCTTATTGCCATCTAATTATCACAGATGTTTTATATCAAGTAACCAAAGCCAAAAGAAATGCAATCTGTTAGTCAAAACAGAACTAGCAGCTATGTCTTTGGCTTGTAGCTGTAGATGAAATTTTCATCAGGATTATTGTGGAGATAAAGTGATAATTTGGAGTTTGGAAAAAAAGGATTGTCTTGTGAGTGTGGTCATGAATACCATTTAACCCTAATCCAGAGAATCAGAGGCAAAATGATCTGGGATTAAAGAACAACAGCAAGCTTGGTGGGTGGGAAACATCAGAAGGTATGTGAGAAACAGGCAGCACTTGCTCCTCAAATACATCAAGAATGAGATGGAGTAGAAAACACATACGTATATACATATACATATATATATATATATATATACATATATAACTACATGTACAATATATACACATATAGAAAAACGGGAACAAAGTGCATACAAGGTGTTTAATTTATGCATAAGACTGCAGGACGTCTGATAAGCATTACTAGTGTGGAAGTGGAACAGGGAAACATGACAATGTATTTAAAGATGATTGCAGCCAAATCTAAATTCCAAAGATTTTCAGTCTTTAAGTCATGACCTAAACATGATGTAAGCATCTTATACAATTATTCACTGAACGAGTTGTTTGCAGGCAGACCTACATTATCAAACATAGAAACAAAGAAATCTGTCCACATTCAGTACGTTTTGAGTAAAAACCTCTCATGTAACACATACACACACACAATGTAAAAATAAAATATTGGATAGGAAATACTTAAGAGCATCACAAAATGCACATTATTAAAAATGTAGAACCATTCTGAGAGGATTGTTTGTGTGCGTACAACAAAAGAGAGTGGCCATGTCTTGCACAAAAGAAAATAACATTAAGGCTGTTTATAAAAGATGCACTCTCAAAAACAGGACATTAGAATTTAGAACATTTACAGGATTGTCGGGTTATGAAAAGAAAGTATTGTGCAGTCATTGTGATGCACGCTTGTCCTCTGGATCTATGGTTTATTTAGTTTTATGGACTTGTATGAGAGTGCATATTTTGATTATTGGTCTCATATGCTGCTCATCTGATGAAATGACAGAGCTAAACAGTCCCAGGTCCAAAGCAATATTCACTGTGTACATGTAAAATTACATATCTATATTTCACCATATTTATAAGCAAATGAAAAGGACTTTATTTGCTTCAGTTGCTCAGGGTACCAGACCTTGATCAGTGCTCATTAGTTCTGTGTGTCTGACTCTCATTGTTGCCAGAATGATTTGAGTTTGATGCCTCAAAATAACATCTGGAATTAAACACTCCTGCTTCATTCATTCATTCATTCATTCATTCATTCATTCATTCATTCATTCATTCATATGAGAATATATGGAATATCCAAAAGATGTTTGAAATTCCTTTATTTAGAATTTCCCAGAAGGGTGTTGAGAATTTCTACCTTTTGCAGATAATTTCTTAGCGCCAGCGTTGCGTACCAGGAAGCTGATAAATGAAGTAGTGAACAGGGTAACAAAAATATGAGTTTATCTTGTTTCCTTAGAGTTTTTTTTTTTTTTTTTATTGGAGGGGGGGGGTTAGGAAAACAGGGAAGAGAGAGAGAAAGACAGGAAAGGGAAGACACGCAGCAGTTGGTTGGTGTGCAGGCTGGGAGTCAAACCTGCAACCCCTGCAGTACTGTAATCGTGTGCATAAGCTGCCTGCTCTAACCACTGAGTGATCCAGAAGCCCTAATTTAGTGCTTTTTAATAACTAATCTCACAAAATGGACTAAGTCGTTTCTTCTCCTGCATTACTGTTGCTCTGTAGCGGTAAGTCCACCGTCCTGACTCGTTCTGGTTATTCTGGTTATTATTCTCGTTGGTCTGTGTTTAGAGCAGCCCTTGATACAGCCGGGCTAGATTATGGGCTTGACCGAGATTGGGTCCCAAACTGGGTTATAATGAGGCTACTGAGGACTTACGGCTACCAAAAATTGTGGTAAAAAGAACATCCCATAAAATAGATGATGAGACATGTGGCATTTATTGAATGACAAATGTAATTTCATACCTCTTTAAATTAGTAACTGATGCCAAGAAATGACTAAACACACACACACAAGTAAACAAGCTTCTAAAATAGTGTGATTTTAAGTTCTTAATACGTCAGCTCATGAAGATGTTGAGGTAGATTCAAAAGAAGCAGGATGATGGGTTCACTGGAATCCAGTTTCAGTGCAGAGCATCACTGTAGGAAACAACGTCTGCCTGTTACTCGCCATTTTCCTATTTATTTATTAATATTATTTTCATCATCATCATTGAGGCTAAGTTAAGTAAGTAATTTTATTCATATGATACTTTTCACAGACATACATCACACAGTTCTAGGCAAAGCTCAGGACATATACAAATAATACTAAAAACAGAAAAAAGGGTACATAAAAAGTACTGGTTAAAAACCAACAGTAAGCCAATACAGGTCCCTGTCTAAAAAGAAAAGACTGATGAAGTAATTAAAATTACAGCGATTTCCAAAAAAACAAAAAAAATAAAACAACAAAACCTATGCAAGGTGAAGAGAAAAAATCACAGAGTGATCTCCACAAACATGAAGAATTATTAAAACTGGAGGTTCTTACTAGAAACATGGAAAATGAAGTTTGGTAGATCAGAACATGATGTGACACCTCATAGTTGTGCTTCATGAGGTGGATGGAACAGCTTAGAAGTCTGCTGCTTCACTGCTTCATACACGTACAGCATCTACTGAAAGTGGCAGCGCAGCATCTTTCTGTTATTCCTTTTCATTCTTTATTGCTTTTTGTATTAGCTCTATTAGAGATGGCTAAACATGTCATGGTCTTATTTATCTAAGTCTGTTTAAGTTTCAGCTATATTTTACATGTTTGTTGGTTTGACTCGGCAGCACGGTGGCTTAGTGGTTAGCACTGTTGCCTCACAGCAAGAAGGTTCCTGGTTCGAGCCTCCACAGGG
>JBAMYA010018019.1:0-16966 GCA_037176975.1 Arrhamphus sclerolepis | reverse complement strand
ACCTGCACTCACCCACTCAATGCATTTAGAAATAACTAAGAGAAAGGGCACTAAAATGGTTAACTGTTTAAAAAAAAAGAAAAAAAAAAAAAGAACACCCAAACCAAAGCAGTGAAATTAATGAATCTGAAAGTCTTTATTTGGTTTCAGGCAGAGTGGAAGGAGACCAGAAGGCGACAGAGTCGTCCCAACAGAGACCAGGCTCATTTTTGACATCTGAACAACTTAAAACCTTAACATAAAATGTAAAAAACACATGATGTTGTGAAGTTTCAGGAATCTGCAGACTTATGGATAACATGTTAGCATCAGTGGTAAGAAGCAAAGAAAAGTTGGTAAAACATTTTTTTTCAGACCCAGAGACCTTTCTAAACCTGACTTAAAAGTCCAAAAATTATCTAAGTATTCCTCGATGTCAGCGTCTTTGTTGTTACTTTTCTTTTTTTATTTAAACTCTTTTTCAAAGCAACGTATTGTCTTAAAAAGTAGAGTTGATTGAAAATTCAGGAGGAACTTCTGATCAAGGACAACTCAAAGCGCTCAGGCTTTTATGCAGTTTTTTAATGCTTCGCGTATTATGTTCATTGTAGCGTGGACATTTAAAATTTAATGTCAGAATAAATAACTAACTATCTGGTGGCAAAGTGTTCAGGTTTAAGTCATTTAAGAGGTCGTCCTCATTCTCAGCAACTTTTACTGGGAGTTGCATTTCTGACTTCCTATTGTTTTATTTGCATTAACTAGCAATTTTCTATCAGTGAGTGAATTTTCTAAACGAGTTAGAAACAGTTTAATCTGGATGGAGAAAGGTCAGTGGACATCAGTCAGGTCCACCACGTTGTTTTATCGGGCTGTGAGATTGTGTCAACTTCTAACTAGAACATTTCTGAAGAAATCCTGAAGGGGTCCTGGAGCCAGTTTAAGCTGGTTCTGACATCACAAACTGGAATAACTGACGAAAACATCCGTGTTTGAACATACAGTGGAAAAAAAAAAAAAAAATCCACAAAACAAAAGTCTCAAGTTTACAAGAAAAAGTTGCAAATGTTTGTCAAAAATGTCTTTCTGGAAAATTCTCATTTTTACAACAAAAACATGAATTTTGGACAAAAAGTTATAATTATTAAAAAAAAAAAAAGAAAAAAAAGAAGCAATTTTATGCTAAAGTTGTAATTTGATATGCATTATGTGACTGGAACATTCAAGGCACTACTCATATTCTAGATAAGGCTGGCTAAAGAGCTTAAAGAAATTTAGAAAAATAATTTCATACAAACAGGGAACAACCCACCTAAATATCTGAGTGTAACGTGTCTCTGTGAGTGAAGTGAAAGAAAAAGTTTCTGAAATTCTTTGTTTTTCAGAGAATAATTTAAACAATGCAAACACACCTTTGTGCCACACATACGTACATAGGCTCATACGCTGTTGTCTGTGTCACTCTGTAGTTCCACTACCAACCACTAGAGGGCAGTGTGGGCTCTATTCTGCAGCGCTGTAACTTCCCTTTTGTTTGTAGCTCAGACATAGCAACACAGTGAATTAAGTATATATCTACATGAGTTGATGCTCATGAATGTTGAGCATTGAATCTAATACGTATTTTAAAAACAACTTGAATTTGAATTTTGGATTCACTAATCTAGAATATTTTCTTCTTGAAGCGAAACAGATTGATGCTCTGGGTCTGAACTGGCCATGTGATCTGGCTGTGATATAAAACGTCTTGAACATGTATAACTGGTCTCTGTATTCTGTCTTTTACTTCCAGACCTTTTCATTTTGTCCAAAGTCGGATTAAAGCTTTAGGAAACATGTGACTACATCAGGATGAAGGTTAAACATCATTAAAGCCTCGTTTCTCGCTGAGATTCACTACCAGCTTCTACTTTTTCTACATTTTCTACCTTTTTTTTTCTTTTTCATCATGTGGCTCTTTAGGGCAGAATGTGAGTTTGGCATAAAACATTAAAACAGTGTCTTTTTTTTCTCACATCAGCTGCTTAAAGGCCATCAAAGTTATCGTAGCCTCCTTAAACAAACAAAGAAAACTTTTAAAATTGCCATAATTAACATAGGCAAAACTAATTATATTAATATTAACAATAAAAACATATAAAAGCAAACAGTAATTTGGCAAACAATTCCTGTGTACAAACAAAGGAACAAAAGACTCAAATGAAAGAGGCGAAAAAAATGAACCAAACGCGACAAACGCATTCTCATTTTACAGCTAGCTTAAGCACTACACACGTTATACTACAAAAAACACGTAGTTTTTTGGAATTTTCCTATTAAATTCACTTTTTTGGTTTCGCATTGGTTAATCAGCTTTCACTTGTTTGGAAATGAAGAGGAGAAAAGGCCTTGTTTTTGTTACTGTTCTGCTTTAAACACTCATAAAAGGCAACAGTAAACCCCAAGGGCAGGAAGAGCTCTAGCAACAAACCAGCTGCGACGTTCAGCCGCCTTTAATCATCAACTGTTCATACACCAAAGATGTGCTTGCTGGAATATGAATCAGGTTATACCGTTGGACTTTTAACTTAGTTATTTGCCAAATCAGAAAAGGTGGAAACAATGTGAAAAAATAAAGCAGCTTTTCCAAAATCTCCTTTTCCTTCTTTATGGACAGCGTAAACCCAAGATATTTAATGGTTTTTCTTGTCAGCTTCATTTTAAAGTCATTTTAGCAGTGAAATCTGAACAGCATAGGTTAGCATGGGCTAGGCTAAAGTTATGTAGTTTGTAAAAAAAATGATGTCAAACTCACTCTTCAGAAAACCTATGAATGACGTCATAGTTTGTTTCGTTGTGATTATACAGTCAATAGGACTAACTGAAGAATACAACGAGGCTCTATACGAGGTCCTCTGCTTCTTTCATTCTACTTTCTCCCATTTTCCGTTATCTTGTGCCCTATCGTAGCCTTGTCTGGAGGTTTGATCTTCAAGATGGAGATGAGGGAGTTTGAAACCAAAAATGCAACAAAAGCATCTGAGCATGTACAGCTTTGAACCTGAAAACACAGTTTTGGGAGGAGAGAAACTAAATAAGACCTGAAACTCTCCATTAAGTGTTTTTCTCAATCCTAGAATGTCCTTTAAGGGTTGTGAGAAGTGTAAATACTAAATTAACAGCTTTTGGGGAAATGAAGTTGACGAGAAAATCAAGAAATATCTTGGTTTGTACTGCCTGCAAAGAAGTAAAAGTCAAAGTACCAGGAAAACCTTCTGCATTATTCAAACATTTACTGATTTGAGCTGTATTTTAGTTTTTCATTGTAGTTTTTTCTAAATGCCCTCGCCCTCTGGGTTTATCTGCTGTTAGTCTTTCACATATTCTGCTCTGCTCACATACACGTTTCTGTGCTTTGGTTACAAGGAAGCATCAAGACTATGAATGTTAAAAACTGTACACTTATTTGGTTACACATTTCTTAAAGATATCTAAATATTTGGCAAAAAATCAGCTTGTTTAAAAAGACGGTATCCATTTTAGTGTCTAAAAGTCTTTCAATATATCACAAATTCTCCATTTGGTCACTCATTTGAAATGAAAAGCCAGAATTGGCAAAATAAAATCAGTTCCTCTTTGATGGAGTGCACCTGAAACAACTTCCAAACTAAAAGGTTTGAAAATATTCTGTTAATTAAAAAATAATCAAACTTCTTTTGGCTCAGGTTCAGTTAAAGCACTTTTCACACAGGTGACTCCCTTCAAGCAGGAACAAACCAAAACCAAAAGGAAATGGAAATCCCTTGAGCAAATGTCAAAGGAACATAAAGAAAACCATCAAACGTTTACATCTTTGGGTATCATTCAGTTTGGTTTTCAGAGAACCTTTTGGAAAGAATGACCTTCTTAAGCTGCCAACTCGGTGTCGCTGAGCTCCCAGGCTGACCAGTCTAGCTTCCGGGGAGGTAACTTACCTGGGCTGCCTCAAGCGAGAAGTTCATGGCTTAGCATTGGAGTCCCTTTAATTTTGTGTGGGTGAAAGTTCTTTTTTTTTGGGTTCATTGGGTTTCTTTGATGGACTGGAACCAATGGAACAGTTGGCATACAGGTTTCCCAAGGCTCTTTTTGTGATCCATACTTCCCATGACCTTTGACATCTTTCTTCTGAGATGAACAAGTGGGCACTTCAAATCCATGGATGACCCCATATTAAAGCAGCAGTAACCATGGAGACAATCCCACACGGCCCTTTTTGATATCTCAGATGTCAAGCCAACAAATTGGAGAATTTCTACCATAATCGTTAAGGCTCACGTCGATCTCTGGTGCAGTAAGGCTCAGGCTCATGAAGCAGTGCCCTCCTGGTGGTGGTCAACACTCTCTGGACAAGCCTGGTCAGTCTCTGGCACGGTGCACTGGCTGGCGCTGGTCAAGAAAAAGCTACTCTTCTGGGTTTGTTTTTGGTTGAGTAGGGTAGCACAAAGCAGCATCATGAGGCGCTAATGCTGGCCTCATCTATGGCTCATCAGGCTGAGGTAGTTTTCTCTGAAGATGGGCGTTTGTGTTTGCACGAAGAAGAATGCCCGTTGGCATGGTTCTTCTAAAGCTACGCCCATGCTAGTGCAGTTTCATTTTAAAACATCTTTGTGAGGATTGTGTGTAATGTCCACACCACACTTGAAAATATTGTATATACTGTTTTAAAGAGCTTCTATTTTTACTGTCATTCTTTAATATTCATATGGCACAGGCTTTGCTAATAATTGAAGGCTACGTAGTGACCAGCAGAGCAAGCCAGGAAGTTTTCTATTTCGTCTGTCTACATAAAAACCATAGTTTCCATTTTGTGTTCAAAAATGGAAATGCTTGAGGCCAAAAGGAGCCAGAGTAGCTTTAACGGCAGGAAAAACAAAGTCTAATAGATGTCCACACTAATGAGGTTTAAATTTAAAACAGGAAATCTTTGTTACGGTTACATCTGGCGTCCACCCTTCTCCAGCAAGTTTGACTCTCAAAATCAGAAATGTCTTTTTATCCACTGAAGAAGCAGTTTTAGTTTGTAAATGCTGGTGTTGTGGTCTAATGTGGAAAGACAGCATAAACAACAACATTTATGGTAGCTTAGTGTGGACAGATGTTTTCCAGACTTGAAATGTTGGCATGAATATGGATTGGTTTCGTTATAAACATGAAAGTTTGTTATAGTTAAACCTGGCATCCACACTACTCTGGGGAGTTTGGTGCTTAAAAACATTTTTGATCAACTAGTGACCAAGATCGTAAAAACACTGAGGTCTACAATAGTCTAGTGTGGACAGATAATCTTTGATCATCAAGACCCCATTTCACTTTATAGACTTTGGGTTGTAGTCTAGTGTTTATGGTGGCTCGGTGTGGACAGAGATGTTTTCCAAATCTGAAATGCTAGTTTGGACACAGGTCAGTTTATTTTAAAACACGGAGCTTTTCTTTTATTTGTAGTTTTGTTCCGCCTGGTATCCACGCTACTCTGGTAAGTTCAACCCTTGGAACTGGGAAAACTGCTGAAGACCAGTTTGTAAAAAGCTGGTGCTGTGGTCTAACGTGGACAAAGCCAAAACCATTTTAAAATAACAATATTGTTGTTCTAGGTCATTACGTATCTTTCCCTGATTGGCCAAACCTACATCACATGATCATTTCCAGAAAATAAGAAAAAGAGATGAGCTCTACCACAGAGGAAGCAACATTTATGGTGATAAAGTGTGGACGGACTTGTTTTCTGACATGGGGTTGAAATATTAGGGTAGAAGTGGATTGGTTTCAATTCATAATTGCATTTTAAAATGAAACCACGCCAGTGTGGACGTAGCATTAATGGCTTATAAAGTGGTAAACAATAATTTCTAACCAAACTCTCACCTCGATAAGGTGTTTAAAAAGGCCGCTATGTTTTTCCTTTTCTTATATCAGAGGAACTGAAGGCAATTTGTGTCACCACAGATTAGTTGGAACGTCTAGGTCAGGTGGAAATATTTGGTTTAATTTTGGGTTTTAGACTGTCGTACGAACCCTCAAGTGTCTGATTTCAGGAGAGGTCTCAGAGGTAGAATATTTTGGTTATGGAACAGACCCTCGCTGGAATCAATCACATGTCTGAGGTGTACTAGTTTTCCAAGACATAATCTGGAGTGACAATGCTTTATGAAGGCTTTTCCTAAGTGCACGTCCACATGCACAGGAAATAAAGGCAATAAGCTTTGGTTTGAGGTAGAGGATGGGTCTGGGAGGTGGGGGGGACCAGGATGCGTTCTCCATCTACAGGTCTACATTCAGGTTATTAGGTACGAGTTTTGTGGGGGATATATGGTTTCTTATTAGCAAACTGGAGTTTACTGGGAGTATGGGACTGCTGGGGGGGTTAACGGGGTTATGGGTTCATGTTGAACAGTGTCAGCCAGTGCCCGTGCCTGTGCCAGGTAAACCTGAAGAATGCTGCTCGATGACGACCTGGCAGTGTGTCGGACAGACCACCTGCTGAGGTAAGACAGGAAGTCACACATGAGAAGTATGAGACAGTTTTAGTTTTTCTGAATTTGAGAAATATAAGCAAAATTTTAAAGGAGCCACATTGTACAATTTTGTAACAAAGTATCATCTTACATGTGACTGGGGGCTAAAAAGTGGTTCACTCGTGTTATTGATTTTTAACATTTTTGAAAGTGTGCATTCCAGCTAGCTGTATCTTTCCAAGATGGTGCTAGAAAAATACTTTTCATAAAGATTGAGTTTATCTCACAGTGGATGTGATTTGAGTAAAATGGCTGGAAATTAGCAGAAAAAAAGTGTCATCTGCATATAAACTTATATTTGTGTTTCACTTTAAGAAAGACTTCCAGATCTCTCCTTGTGCTGCTTTGAATTGACAGGAGCAATAAAACATTTCTATTTCTTTTACTTTTTCCTAAAATAATTCTACAGAAATTTATTACAGAGCTGCTTTAAGCAACATAAAAGCTACTTTATCACTGTAGCTAAATGCAACTATGTAGCTACTAAGTAGATGAGTAACGCTGAAGGATGTACCTCAGACTCCACCCTGGGACAGTTTGCTCCATCTTTAGCATGTCTATTGTGTTCTGTGTTGATCCTTGGTGGAGACCAGTTGTCCTGGGTCCCTTTACTGCAAAACAGGCTGCAAACAGAAGAAAAGATGCTAAATAACTATACTGATGATTTGGTAACACTTTCAAGAGGTGACATCTGTGGTCTCAGAACGTCTGATATGGACAATCACACTGTGGAAATATATTGTGCCAATTAAGGAATGCCACAAGGCTCTGTATGAAGATCTCTGCTCCTTTAATTCTACATGTTCCACTCAGCATCATCTTGACTAACACAAATCCTGTTTATATGTAGACCGCGCTCTGATTTATGTTCCCAGTCAGTGTTTGTTGTTTTTTTGTGGGAATAAATGGGTTCCATGTTCTGTGTACCGAAGCCCAAAGATTAAAAAAGAGCACCCTGACTGTTATCAACATCAAATCCAAAAGCCAGTCTGTATGGTAAAAACTTTACTGCCCCAACATTTTTTTGAATTTTGAATTTTGTGTCGTATACTTATTTGTTTTGTTTCCACATTTTTCATTACAAAACAAAAAAAGTGGAATACTGACTGGTCATGTAAAGAGTGTCATCTGCATGTTTACAAAAAATGACAGCGTGTAGAATTAAAGACACAGAGGTCCTCATACAGAGCCTTCTGGTACTCCTCAGTTAGTACAAGTCTGGACAAAGCTGTCCAGAGCTGTTTCTTGCCCAGGGTCTTCTAAAAGTTATAAATGACCCTGGTTTTTGTCATTGTACAGAGCTACAGAGAGAAAGGAGGTAGTGTTGGAACGTACCTGCGGCGGTATCCAAACATGAGGAAGAGAACACAGAAGATGATGCAGGCGGTGCCAATGTGGATGCCGACGACGACGCTGCCCAGAGAGGCCTCACCATCCCTGCACTGACACAGACTTTTTCCACCTTGAAAAATATATTCAAATAAAGCATGTTAAACAATTCATTTCATTAAAGTTCAGCGTCATAGGTATCATGAATGTTCAATGGGAGATTTACATTCCAGATGTTTTTCTTTTCTTCTTTCCTAATCTTCTAAAAGATCAAAGCCCAGAAGTCTGAACTCGACTGGAAATCTGGATTTTGACATATGTAACACTCACCAGTGACTGGGTCGCTCATGCTCTGCTCAGCCAGTGACACCAGTCTCTTGGAACAGTCGCTCTCTCCGTTTCCATTATAGGCCACCAGTTTGATTTCATACACGGCACCTGGTTCTGAAACAGAAGACACACAGTCACTTCAGTGCAACTCTAAAACCCGGTTCATCAAAATGATGATCCATTTATACATTCTGAATTATTTAGTCAACACCTGGTGGTAAATCAGGTTACAAGACGCTGCGTGGTAGCAGTCCACCTACATCAATACCACCACCATCTAGGGAATTTGACTGGTTCCCATGGAAACCTGTACCTTCCAGTTGTCTATCAGTTAAATTAAATTATGGTCCACTGGTCTCTGCAAGATGTGCACCATCTAGCGTTTAATCTCTGGTCAACAATTCATTAAAAAAAACACATCTGGAACTGTTCTGTTTGTTTTATTGACTCTTATAGAACATGATTTTTTGAGTTAACCGGATCTTGACAAGGATGTGTTAATTAGCGTCAGACAGATCAAAGGTGGCGAATAGCATCGTGGTAAATGGTCTACTGGTTCATGAAAAGTTCTACCAAAGTCCCCATGACATGACAAAGACAAGAAACCAGTTACCCAGGTTGGAGATGGTGTGGGCGTTGACGTTGCAGGGTAGCTGAATGGGCCCCTGGAAGTCAGCGTGGGGGACCCTGCGGTAGGACAGCCTGAAGCCCTCAGCTTTACCGACTTTACTGGGGAGCTCCCAGAGGATCTGCACAGAGCTGGAGTTCAACACCTTGGTGAAGTAGGTAGGAGGGGTCGGAACTGGAGGAAGAGGAGGCATACAAAAAAAACAACGAGGGGTTAAATCTAACAGTGTACATACATACATACATACATACATATATATATACACACACACATATAGATAGATAGCTAGATACACACACACACTACATATAGGATCCCTTATAAATAAATCTAAATAAATAAATCTATACCCAATGAAAACACAGCCATCTAAATAATAATACAATACTTATATACATACACACACACACACACACACACACATACATACATACATACATGTAGTGTGGGTTAATAAAGATGGACTTAGTGGGGTTTTCTTCTACTTTTTATTCATTTATTTCTTTTACAAATGCGCACCTTTGTATAATTTCTTTTCTCTTTATAAAGTTTGAATTGCTGCAAGTGTAAAGAATGTGAATGTCACAATTTATTTGTCCAAAATTCAAAGTTTTCTCACAAACATTTAAGTTATAAAGTATGAAATGTTGTTTTTTTTTATTGCAAAGTTTAAAATGTATAAATTTATAGAATTTCTGAGCTATTTCTCTATTATTACATTTTAAGATTCTTAATATTGATTAATTACTTTAAATGAATTACATTTTTTATTGTTTTAAATTAAACAATTTGCAGATGTATAAATTAAAAGAGTTTTCTGTTGCAAAATGGTGAAATTATGAGGTCAGAACATTTGTGAATTCATAAATCTAAAAATTTATTATATATACTTTTTTCCGACAAAGTTGCAAACTATTAAAGGAAGAAATTCATAGATTTCATATCTATATACACACTCCTCATATAAAAATAAGCTCATATGAAGTCTGGTTCCTACCGCCCCCCAGAGTTGTGGCGACCACGGTGGTGGACTGCTGGCTGGCTCCCAGAGCAGAGTAGGCCTTCAGGTAGAGGGCGTAGGTGGTTGCTGGTTCCAGGTTGGTCACACCATGCTGAAAGGCTCCTTTGCTTATGGCCTCCTGCAGCTCCATGTTATCAGGCTCTGAAGCCACAAACACATGGTTGTTTGGGTCTTTAGAACCAAAGACTCTAACCCGAACCCCCCTTCTGATGGATGCTGCTGCGTTCACACTCACCACCTATCTTCCTGATGTGCAGGACGTATCCAATGATGGTGTCGGTGGAACCGCTGGACGGGTGGCTCCATGTGATCTGCAGGCTGTTGGTGGACAGAGCTTTAGCCGCAAGGCCTTCAGGGGCAGCGGGTAAGTCTTTGGCCTCCGTCACTGCCAGACGGGCGCTGGCCTGGTTGGTTCCGGCGCTGTTCTCGGCGATGCACTGGTAGATGGCCTCATCATCTGAGCTGATGCGAGTCAAAGCCAGAGTGCTGCAAAGACACGTTGCTATTCCAGTTATGCAGAATGAGCCAATGTACAGGTCTAAAATATAATCCAAAGGAGCATCAGCAATATGAAATTCTACTGATCCTTACTGATTGACATTTTGGGGGTCACTACAACTGCCGGACAACAAAATGATCCTCATATATTAATCTTATTTCCTGTCATACGGCATGAACCAAAGATGTTGATGGTTGTTTTTTTTTTTTTTATTGTAAAGCAGGACTGCCTCTGTGCCCAGAGATGTTGATGCCCCCTCTGTACAGTTGTTTCTTTTTTTTTTTTTTTATCACATTTTTACATTCATCTTTATCTCTTCTGATGAAAACAAGTAAACCCTCATGGCACCTGTTATTATTCGTCAATTTGATGTTGTGTCCAGGCGTCAGGACCTTGCCGTTCTTCAGCCAGATCAGGTGCGGATCAGGGACACCCTGGGCCACACAGGTGAACACAGCGCTGCCCCCTGCTGGCCTGGAGACGGACTGCGGCCACTGCACAAACTCAGGAGGAGCTTTAGGAGAAAGAAGGTACAGAACAGAAGGAATATTATTTAATAACAAATAACATTTAAAATAGGTACACTTTCAGAAATTGCTGTCTAAGAACACAGTTGCCATGGAAACCATGGATGACTCATCCGTTCAAAAAACTGATGCCCGAATGGCGTTCAACCTGGTTGTGTAAAAGGCAAAAAGAACGCCCCAGAAGGATGAACAAATCACTAAAGCTGCTCCTGAAAACACTTCAGAGATGTTTTCATGAAGTAAAGGAACTGAAATGACCAGTTCCAGTTATGCAGAGTTTTTTGAACGCAAACAGTGTGAATGATGTGAAAACACTTCATAACTTGATGGAGAGGCAGAAAATGATTTACTGAAATGAGACAAAGATTTTGTGAAAAAGTGTGGTCTCACACCTGGAGGAGCTTCTCCACCTCCCCGTATGTCTATTACCAGGACTCAGATATCTATGGTGTTGCTGCCCTCTGCTGGTGAAATCTGCTGGTGTACATCTCTTAAAAACTTTCATATCTTTAATAATGTTTTTCCACAGATGGAGGCTGAATTAAGCTCCTGATTGTAGGTTGTTGTTTTTAGACTTCTTCCACAAGAACCTGAAGGTTCTGGAGGATTTTTAGGATAACAAGTTTAAAAAAAAATGTGCAGATCCAAGACCAGGGCCATTTTTGCATGTTTGGGGATTTTACCAGATTCTGTCCCTTTTAAAAAAAAAAACAAAAAACAAAAAAAAAATCTTTTTCTTCTTTCTTTTATCAAAACCCCAGTTCAAACCCTTCACTCTGATCATAGTGAAAAACAAATCTATTTCACTTTAAGAAAAAAAGAAACAGGCTGGATTTGTGAATCTAAATTCACGATAAGCTACAAAAATCAGCCTGAGAAGCTAGCTTTAATTTAATGAATGCTAAATGAGCCACCAGGAGTCCATTTGACCATTTTTATAACTGAAGCGCTTAATGAGGTAACAAGACCACGAACACATCCACCAGCTGACCAGGCCGTCTGAGCTAGGACTGAAGCGGTTGACAGATGTAGGGTTGGCGGCTCCCTTGACCCCAACCTTGCCTCCCTTCAGTATTAGAGGGACAATATATGTGATGGTGGCGGACCCCCTCCCCAGCTGAACCAGCCCAGAGCATCTCATTGATCAGTTTTATACAGCTGGACTTTAAATGCTGTCTGTGGCGGTTAACACCTCCAATTGGCTACGATCGCATCGAGGAGTTCATTCAGCATCCTGAGACTGAAGAGCGTCATGTTCTGGGATGCTGGTGGTGGATGTGGTTATGGTAAATGACCTCAAAGAAGAATCTGATGTTTAGAGACCTTTCTTAACATAATCAGAGGAGTAGTACCTCTGTACTCACCAGGGGCCCCCCAAGCTATAATATCCAGGATTAGTGGAGACATAAAATGAACAGTTCAGAATTGTGACTTAACTAAGACATTCACCCTTTTATCGGGTTTTATGGAGTTACTAAACAGGGCCCTTTTTAGAATCCTGCTAGGGCCCCTAGAACCCCAGAAACAGCATCTGTAACTGATAAAACAGCATTTAAATGCTGTCACAGATGGAGATTGAAGGATGAAAGACCCAGTTTGGAGTTGATGTTTGATGATGTGAGCGTTTCATGGAGGATCCAGTAAAATGATTGGACGTGCCTGCCCACCTGCCCCCGCTGAGAGGAGGCCATCTATCTTCATGTCACAGACCACACCTCCTCTCTCTTTCACCCCCTTCCTTGCAACCATATCCTCAGATATAACCCCCCCCAGTCCCTCTGTCAGGGTTGGTGTCAGAGGTCAGAGGTTGCTCTAAATCCCCGCCCCCTTCCCCATGGTGATCCAACCCCCACCTGCACCTTGCATTGACCGTCCATTCTTCCCCCTCTTATTGTCCTTCTGTATGCCGTCCTGAACGTGACCGTGGACTCACAGAGCGAAAGTTTAGATGTCAGCTGACCTGAAACGCCACTGACACCTTCAGCACCCAACACTCAAGAACGTTCACTTTCACTGACGGCCATGGAAACACCTCAGTCTAAGACTGAAATATAGCCCTGCAAACTACAAACCCAGGGTTTGTAGTTCCTCTACCAACCAGTAGACCACATCTGGTAAACTTGCTCTAACGATGAAGGAAGCAATTTAAAAAAAAGCACATTTCAAGAAAAGCCAGTCGAGTCAAACACAGACTGAAAGGGGATCTTTTGGAGATTTAAAAGATCTGAGAAGTGTTTGGACTCTAGTGATGACTGTTGTCTGTTAAATCTGTAAACAGTTTGTGTTTTGCCTTCCAGCTAGCATCAAATAAACTAATCAATAAGAGTGGATTAAGACCCAGCCTCGCCGTCTGCTCCGCCAGGATCATAATCCAGTTTCTGGTGTGTTAACGAGCAGACATTCCTCATGAACCACTCTGTTTGGTCACATGACCACAAAACCAAAGCCTAAAGCTCTTTTCACTCTTTCAACCCCATAAAGATAAAATATTGATCAATAAATTAATGAATATTTTAAAGATCAGCCCCTCTCCACCACCACCCCTGCTTGTCTAAACTAACAGCTTTGCCAATCACTGTGAGAGGGTGACGTATTGATTGATCAGGTCACGGAGTCGGACAGAAAAGGAACAAAAGGAAGAGGCGTGAAAGGTGAGGATCAATAACGTCAGAGACGCTTCAGCTGTTTGGGGTTTGTGTCTCAGATCTGATCAGTTATTTGAGGTTTTCAGTTTAGAGGAAGATTATACAACCTCAGCCATAAGTGCCAAAAGTAGACCAGATCAGACCCATATGGTCTACTATGTGTCTGTCTGTCTGGTTTTGGACCAGTCTGTTCTTGACACACTGTTGTCATGACTTGCTGACATTGACGCTGTATCAAAGAGCGATATTTCCAGAAACACAGATGTCTGTCCAGGCTCACCTTGTACCACAAGCCGTCCAAGTGCAGTTCTTCTCATCCTGGTACCGGGCCGGTTGGCAGCACAGACATACACCCCGGAGTGCTGCAGCGAAACATCTGAGATCATCAGGTTCCCCGTCCCCAATACCTGGATGCCCTCCACCCCAATGGAGCGTCCATCTGAAGGACACATATGAACAGAGACAAGGTTTAGAACTCAGTGTAAAGACTGGTTGAAACTTATCTTCCACCAGCAGAACCTCTGCTTGAATCATTTCAGGGTACCAAGTCTGCTCCAGGAAACGATGGGTCGTGGGTTTCCTGTGGCGATGCATTCCAAGATGGCCGTCTGGTGGACAGTGATGGTCAGATTCTGGGGTCCAGACAGGATGACTGGCTCCTTATAGGTTCTGGGAACTCCACCTGGAAGGTTGAGAGGAACATGGACTAGGTCAGAACAGCAGTGAAAGTGCATTTGTTTCTTTTTTACTGCTCAAGAGTTTGATTTTACCTGCTATAAAGAGCCCAGGTCTGGGCCCAGATACTAACTAAACTGCATATGCACAAAAAAATTGCAATGTACAAGGGCTTTGGTTCTCAGATTATGAATTTCATTCTCAATAAATACAATGTATAACTCCATACTTTGCGTGTGGTGGGTATGAACACTTGGGAAAATGATTCCTAATGTTTGCAACTTCACTGCATTGATTTTAAGTGTCACCAACAGACAAAACCTCTGAAAAATGACACGTATATAAGACAGATGTGAAATGTGCGTTGAAGACTGCACATTCTCATGTTCACATCATTTTAATTCATCGCAAAGTCAGCTTGAAAAATGGTGGACAGAACTTTTTTGTGGGTCAGTAGATGAGCCCAAAGTCCTGGACGGTTGGTCTGATGTGAAAACAGGGTGTTAAATCAGTTACAGTGACAGGTTTTCTCAAACAGTTCCTGCTGTACAAGGGTTCACCTACCTGTGACGTTGAGCATGGCGTCGTTGCTGTAGCGAGTGTTGGCGATGTTGGATGCGACGCAGCGAAAAACTCCTGCGTCCACCTTCCTCACCCCGGTCACCTGGAGGATTCCCATCGGGAGGAGCGTGTACCTGGAGGAGGAGGAGGAGGAGACCAAAATGGTGATGATTATTCTTTGTGTCAAAACTTGTGATTTTTGTAAAATTATCTTATGACTAAAATTTGTAATTTTAGGACAAAAAGTTTAAATTATAGAAAAATTTTATGAATTAGTGATTTTTAGGACGACAAGTTGATATTTTCCTACAAAACGTTTTAACTTTAAGCTCCGAGCTTCACCACTGGTTTGATGTCTTGAAGGTCCGTTTAGTGATTTCTTTAACGTAGACTCACAAACTGAAATGTTTCTAGTTTCAGTGACGTCTCAAGCCTTTAACTGGTCCTCATGGGTTCTTCTTTACCTTTATTGAAGCTTTGTCTTTGCTGTCATCTTTAAGGAACAGTAGCTGCATAACTAAACTCACTCCATTTCTGAACAGTTTATAGAGGAACTATGTCGTAATACATGTAACACATATTAGTTTAATGTTCTGTGGCTTGAGTCACGATGGGGTTTAGTAGGAAAATAGTGCTGCTCAACCACGTTAAAGAATAAGTTGAATGTCTGCCTTTTATCAATCAATGTAGTTCTAAAATACACCTCCAAACTAATTTCATTAACAGGAGTGTTAATTAACAGCTCCAATTAGCTTTCTTTGAAGCAATAAGTTGAAATCGATTTATGATCAAGGCAGCGTTATGATTTGGACTTGCTTTACTGATACAGAGCTGCTGAATCTGCTTCATTTGAAAGAGCAATGAACCTTTCCAACTCTCAGGTTATCCACTGTGGCTGCCAGCGACTGTTAGCAAAACCAGTTCATATTAAATGTGTACGGGATTTGCTGATGGCTGCCATGTTGGATTCTGAAGTTTCCAACTATCCAAGTTGGAATGGAGCCACGAACGCTGTAGTGCGTTGACGTATTACCTGCTGTCAGCGGTGCTCAGTGGTACTCTGTCTTTCTCCCAGGTGATGTTGGCCTCAGGGACCCCGTTGATCTGACACTGGAAGCGGGCGACGCCTCCCTCGTCCACAGACATGGACTCTGGGTGGGTGTGGAACTTTGGAAGAGCTGAGGAGATAAATACATAAATACAAAAAGTTATGGCCTTGAAGTTGATATTTGGGTTTTGTGTGGAGTATTTTTGAGCAGTTGACTACAGTCACAACTCTCTTTAACATCTGAGGAGACAATTTTCACCACCAAGAAAGTTGTCATAAAATCTCAAACTATTATTGCAAAGAAAAAAAAATCTTGTAAAATCAAGTTTACATTTTTGACAGTTTTTTTTGTAAAATTGCAAATTTTGAAAGACAGACCTTTTTGAACAATCAAGACTTTTTATTTTATAATCACAATAAAAATTTAGACTTCTTTTACTCATGTTTTGCTGGAACTTTTTTTTTTTTCCAATAAGTTGTAAAATCATAAAGTTTTCTACAATTTCAACTTTTTGTCCTAAAATTAAAAACAATTTCTTTTCACTAGTTTAGACAAAAATGAGCCACTTTATTCTTTAAAATCCTTTTATAAAAGTTTGCGAAATTCCAACTTTTTGTCATAAACCAGCTGCTCGATAAACCTGCTGCCAGATAGAATAAAGTGGTGGGCTGGATTTGAGTTTGACACATGCTCTAAAACACCTCAGAAATATCATAGCGTCTTGACATAATTTTGACTTTGTTACTTTTCAGACAGCTACATGGACCAGAACTGTGTGGGCCTTTTTTTCCAACTCAAAGACACAACATAAACCTTGTTAAACAGGACAGTGTTGTACGCAAGAGTATCACAAAAACGTTGACATAAAAATGAATCAGAAATTATGTTTATGATTTATGACTCAAGTTTACTTTTACAAGATTTGTGATATAAGGAAAAAGCTGTAACACAGAAAGAAAACATCACTTAGCACAATAAACCTAGTTTTGCATATTATCTTTTCAAAGTCCCAATAATGTGACAGTGATGCAACCAAAATATAAAATAGTCAATACAACTGGAAAAAGTACTCAATATGACCTAATATGACTTAAAAATGTATGTATAAATGTACTGCGATAGACTGGCGACCTGTCCAGGGTGGACCCCTGCCTTTCGCCCGAAGTGAGCTGGGATAGGCTCCAGCAGACCCC